>BRDA01085396.1:0-24888 GCA_036984385.1 Crenuchus spilurus
AAAATTGTTGCCGCCATTAGCCAATTAGCTGTAATCAGACATTTAATAGGTTTAACAATCATTAATCCGGATGAAACTTGAAATCTGAGTTCACTTAGGGATTCCCTAATACTAAATTTGGAGCCATTTTACCTCTAGGTGGCAATATTCTTAAAACTCAGTTATATCTTCAAATATTTTTAAAATTCTGCTGCAAAGTGTGATAATTATTGTTCACTGCATTGATACAAATTGGAAACGTTTTCTTAAAAAAAAATGTTTCTTTTCGTTATTGCCGATTTTTGAGAATTTCACTTATCGAACTAGTCTCTGGATTTTTGCCCAAATTGGTGATACATGGCATTTTTATAATCTCCTGAGTTTGTAAGTAGTTATCAAAAAAATCTTCAAATTTTGAAACAATATAGTAGCAATATATGATAATTTTGTCAGATTCAGTGTATTTTACTCAATCAGCTCTTTCTCAGGAATGCTTATGAGTATTTTGATGAAACTTCAAATACTTAGTCAGGACTTGATTCTGGGGAAGATTTTCAGAGTTGGTGCAGATTGGCCAATGGGGGGTGCTATAATTGCTGCATGTCTGTTTCTCAGCATGTCTACATGTTAACATGTCTACATTTATTTATTATAATAAATGTATTTATTATATAAATATAGGCATGTGGAAATACATAAATAAATAAATGTAGGCATGTGGAAATACATAAATAAATAAATGTAGACATGATAAATACATAAATAAATAAATGTAGACATGTTAAATACATAAATAAAGTAAAAACATTTATTATTAGTCTATACACTTTTTCATGAAAAAATGTATATCTATTTATTTATTTATATTTTTGTCATGTTTGGTCCTCCATTTATTTATTTAATTATTTATTTATTTATTCATTTATTTATTTATCTATCAATTAATTAATTAATTAATTAATTTATACTTTTGTCATTTTTCGTCCTCCATTTATTTATTTATTTATTTATTCATTCATTTATTTATTTATTAATACTTTTGTCATTTTTGGTCCTCCATACCTTAAGCCAAGTAAAAAAAAAAATTGGTGATCATCCTTTTTCACCAAAATTTTGGGTCGGGGGGAGGTGTTTTTTTTTTTTTTTTTTTTTGATGGTAGAAAAGTATTGTGGCGGCTCTTGGGGGTGTCGGCCAATCAGATGGCTGCGTGTTGTACAGTATTTGCATAAAATTCTCTTGTGTGTTTATGGGGTCTATTTTGTAATTATTTGGGGTCTTTAAGAGGGGATTTTTGTATGTGTAATGATTGTTAGTTGTAGTCTAGTCTCTGAGTTATTTTTAGTGTGTTTTAGTTAAGTTACCGTTAATGTGTGTCTTAGTCCATTTAGTTAGTCTGGTCGTACTTTCATGTTGTAAAGCAGTGAGTGTTTGCTACTGCACTTTCCTTTTTACTGAAAGAGCATTTAGTAAGCAAATGTTTCATCCTTTTTCTTTATTCTCTTCTCTGACACTACAGTATGTAATGAATATTAAAAAGATGTTGAAAACTTAACACTGGAAGCGCGAATGCAACGAAACTTCTCGTCAGGGGAAAATCCCCCTCTTGGCCCACCACACTGCTGGGAGACGATTAGCGTCCTATTGATATGCTAATTACATGATAAACTGTCCAAGGCAAAGTGAGGGAAGCCAGTTTCACAGAAAGACACTCAGAATACTATATTATATTTTAAAATCAAACGAAGAACACAGAGAGAATGTATTTATTTTTTCATTTTAGATCGTTTTTTTATGCATTGGCATCTTCAGGGCAAAGCCACGAAAATAATCATCAGCAAAACACAGCGCCAGTTTTACAGAAAGACACACACACACTTGATACTTTTATTTCAAAACTAAACAAGTAATTGTTTATTTCGGTCTCTGGTAAAGTTATTCTGTCTTATTTATACAGCCGGCCCTCCGTCTGCTTCTCTGTGTGAGAGTCTGCGTGCACGCTGCGATAATAATTATTATAATATATTAATTAAAATAATCCACTGTATTTTATTTCATTAGATAACAGGGAAATGAAACTAATTTTATTGGCCGACTGCAGTGTTTTTACGATGCTGGCCACTACAAAAGCCATGATTTGCATCACAAAAACGACCGGCCATTCATATTGACAGCCACTAGGAAGTGTACTGCATATGCAGAATTTATTTGGGATCACGTCATTGGATTCATGCGAAATTTGAATGATTCTAGGCCAGACTAGGGTGTTTGCCGCGTTTTTTTGTGAAAAAAGAAAAAAAAAAAAAAAAGGTCGGGTGCTTTTTAGAGGGTCGGGCGGGGATGATCACCAATTCTTTTTTTTACTTGGCCTTATTGTTTGCTACAATGAAATAAAATATGTTCTAACTGTATGAAGGTTTCTGCATGGGGTCTAATTTTTACATTTTAAGCCTCATATTGTGAGTGATTCCTTATTGTGCACCTAAAAGATCTGAAATCTGAACTTCTTACTACATGAAGGTTTCTGCCATCAGTTTGATTGTATTGTGTTCATCCATTGTCATAGGCAGTATGGTGGCTTAGTGGTAAGCATGGCTGACTCTCAGCAATGAGGTCTTGGGTTCAAAACCTCATCTGAGCAAAGTTTGGATTTTACTTTTGCTCACTGCAATAATCTGAAATGACTCTTCTGATGCAATGAAAGCCTTAGTATTAGACCTTATTCTTGCAACTTGAGCTATTTTAAGCCTCATTTTGTGAGCGATTCCTTATTGTGCACTGAAAAATATATTCTTAATGCATGAAAGTTTCTACTTTCAGTTAGATTTTTTTGCAAAGACAGCATGGTGGCTTAGTGGTAACCATGGTTGACTCTCAGCAATGAGGTATTGGGTTCAAAACCCCATCTGAGCAAAATTGTTTTTTTTTTTGCTCACTGCAATGATCTGAAATTAATCTTCTAATGCAATGAAAGCCTTAGTATTAGACCTTATTCTTGCAACTTGAGCTATTTTAAGCCTCATTTTATGAGTGATTCCTTATTGTGCACTGAAATATATATTCTTAATGCATGAAAGTTTCTGCTTTCAGTCTGATTATAGTGTGTTCATACATCTTCAGAGTTAAGGTCATTTAGTTGTAAGCACAGTTGACTCTCAACAACAAGGTCTTGGGTTCAAATACGCATCTGAGCAAAGTTTTGATTTTATTTTTAATCACTGCAATGATTTTAAATTAATCTTATGATGTCATGAAAGCTTCAGCATTAGGCCTGATTCTTGCAAATATGGCCAGATTGTGAGGACCCTGTAAATAATTTTCTCTTATTTTACTTTTGGTTTCAATTTATTATTTGATTTATTTTAATGTTTATTTATTGACACCCAAGTTTGACTCCACAGCTATGGTGAGCTATTTTTAAAACAGGCGCCCAGGTGACTCATATGGTCCATGTTGGTGACCCCTGACTTACACACTTATCAGAGTAATTTAAGGTAAAAACTATTTGGTCCAATCATATTTGATTTTACAAAGATGTTTTTGTCAATAAAAAGTGATTTTATGAGTAATCTCATTTATAATGATGAACACGCAGGATGATCATTGGTGCTGAGTTTTTACCTCCATCACTGAGACCGGGACTAAAGAATGGATAGATTTTCTCCCTGAAAGACTGAGCAGTGAAAGAGTAGATATGAGACCTGAGCTCAACATCATAGAAGGAGATCAGACCCTCATCATAATCCATAAACACCCCCACCTTCTGAGGAGCCTGTGTTAAGGACAGGGAGACAGAATAAGATTCCAGAGCCACATATTTATTCTCATCCTCCAGACCCACAATCCAAAATCCATTCTCAGGACTGAGATCAGTTTCTCCTTTCCTGTTACTGGACTCTCTTATGACTCCTAAATCCCAGTTAGTCTTGCCACTGACTTTAACCTCATAGTAAAATCTGCCTGAAAAGAAACCCTCCTTTCCCAGAACACAGGGCCACACATCAAACCTTTGTGGATTATCAGGGAGATCCTGTACTGTGTCTCCTTCTGTCACTTGTTTTCCATCATCAGAGAGGATGAGTTTAGGATGAGCTGTAGCCGGATCCAGAGTCACATCCACTGAGACAAACACACACAATGTAAAGACATTTTAACATACAATACAGCTTATAATATAGAAATATGTATATTTAGTCATGTGATCAGTAAGAAAACAAGCTTGTAAAGAAACCTTGAATTCAGACATTAGAGAAGAAACAAAGTAAAAATGATAGAGGTCAAGCACTGGTAGACTTCTGTGATGAACATAGGTTGGTCATCAGCAACACACTCTTCTGTTTGCAGAACAGACACAGATACACATGGAAGAGCCCAAATCAGGAGACCAGAGTTCAGATTGACTACATCCTGATCAACAAACAGTGGAAACAGTCAATCAATAATGCACGCACATCCCTCAGTGCAGACTGTGACTCTGACCACAATCTTGTGATATTGACATTGAAGATTCAAAAGGACACAAGTGAGGAAGCCAATTCAACTGGACCTTGGAAAACTCACAGGACCAGTTCAAGCTGCAGTACCAAATGGAGGTTGCCAACAGATTTGAATACTTAGT
Source organism: Crenuchus spilurus (assembly GCA_036984385.1). Classification (NCBI taxonomy): domain Eukaryota; kingdom Metazoa; phylum Chordata; class Actinopteri; order Characiformes; family Crenuchidae; genus Crenuchus; species Crenuchus spilurus. The sequence continues at coordinate 4,596 of BRDA01085396.1, forward strand.
AAGACTCCAGGAACCACACACAGCAGATGAACTGTGGCAGCAAATGAAGAATGTCATGCAGGAAGCTGCTGAGAAGACAATTACAGAAGGACCACATCAACCATAAGAACTGGATTACCACTAATTAGAATTAGTAGACCAGAGGAGGATGGGTCCCCCATGTGAGTCTGGTTCCTCTCAAGGTTTCTTCCTCCAGCTCTGAGGGAGTTTTTCCTTGCCACTGTTTGTTATTACTAACCCTGTAAAGCTGCTTTGTGACATCAGTTGTAAAAAGCGCTTTATAAATAAATTTGATTTGATTTGATTACCAGCGAAACCTTTGAGTGGATTAAGAAGAAGCGTGAAGTAAAAACAAAGTCTTCCAGTGATTACAGGGAACTGCGAAGTGAAGTACAGAAGAGGCTCAGAAGAGATAAGCAAGCTGATTTGGACTCATTGTGCAGTGAGCTGGAAGAAAATGCAAAGAAAGGGAACAGCAGACCTGTATTCCAGATGGTAAAGAAGCTCATCAAACCATTCCAGCCTTGCACAGTAGCCATCAAGGACAATAATGACATGAAACTTGTGGAACCAAAGATGATATGTCAGCGATGGAAAAATTACTGTGAGGAACTATACAGTGGTGTAGAACATAACATTCAGATTGATGTTCAAGGAAAAGAACCACCACCACTGAAGGAAGAAATCAAGTGTGCTATGTTAGAACTGGCTACAAAAAAGGCATGCAGTCCAGATAAGATAGCAGTTGAACTGCTCAGGTTTGGAGGAGAGACAACATTGAATAAGCTCCATTAGGTTTGTATGGAAGTTTGGGAAACTGGTATCTGGCCAAAAGAATAGATGCAATCACTTTTCATCCCACTGCCCAAGAAAGGAGACTTGCTCCAGTGCAAGAACTACAGGACCATTGCACTGGTCTCAGATGCTAGCAAGATCTTGTTGAGAGTGATATTAAAATGAATGTCATCCAAGCTGGAAGGGGAGATTGCCCAATAACAAGCTGGATTTAGAACAAGAAGAGGCACTCGGGATCAGATCACAAACCTCTGGATCATCTTGGAGAAAGCAAGAGAAAGGATTATTGATTTCACAAAATGCATTCAACATGGTACAACATGACCAATTGTGGATAACCATGCTGGAGGTGGGTTTACTCTAACACCTGATCCAGCTGCTGAGAAATGTGTACAGTCAGCAGTATGCAGCCATCAGGACACCCAATCACACATTAGCATAGTTCAGCATAAGACAAGGAGTCGGTCAAGGATATAACCTCTCACCATGTTTATTCAACATCTTAGAACAAGTGATGAGGAAAGCACTACAGGAATTTATGGGAGGATTCAAGATTGGTGGAAAGACTATTACCAGCTCTTCTAGTTGTTCTTTTGATGTGGCCAATAGCACAATGTCATCTGCATATCTGAGATTGTTGAGTCGCACTGAGAAGGCTGCAAAGGAATATAACATGCAAATCAATGCAGCTAAAACAAACGTGATGACGAACACTGAAGATATACTGAAGTTAACAGTTGAAGGAAGACTACTGAGCTACTACTGATGACCACTGAGCAAGTCTATGAGATGTCAAGAACTCAAAAAGGGTTACTGATGCAAGTTAAATCCTGCAATTTACATAACTTCGGTCATGTGATGAGGAAGCACATGAGAGCATTGAAGGAAGTATTATGACTGGACTTGTGGAGGGATTCTGAAGATGTGAAAGACCAAGGATAACCTGGATGGATAACATCAAGACATGGACTGGATTACCAGGTGCTAGCCTGCTACAAGCAACCAGAGACAGAGAAGTGACTCGTCTGTGCAGCCTACCATCATGAAGCGATGACGGCGTGTGACATGACATGACAAAGTAAAAACTAAACTAAAGACTAAACAGGTTTGTGTTCAGAACTCTGCACTTAACTAGTGTATAAGAAAAGCACTAAAACTGTATGGTCACATTTACATAAAATTATACCTCATTTCTGAGTAAAAATAAGCTGAAATTCTTGTGTAAGAAAAGCACTAAAGCCTGAACTGTGGTGAGAGAAAGAAAACTATTCCCTTTCTCCATGTGAGACGATTCTGCAGAAACCACAAGTGACTTATTACACAACACAGGATTTCTAAATTGAACAGATATTTTAAGCCCAACATTGAGGATTATCCAATAATATTGTTCAGCTGCTCTATTCCCATTGGGGAAGTCTAATTTTGGGCTTAAGTTAAACTAGCTAAACTGAATAATCCTGCTTTGAGGAAGAGCTGCCTGACTCCATGAATTATTGTAGTTTTCTTATATACAAAAACCAAAGGTGCCATTTATCTCCCTCTGGTGGCTGAATTAGGCAGCAGCCCATCCTTAGGTCAGGATGTTACACCAGGTACCATAAACAGTCTGACAAATAAATATCACTTTCATATCTCATGTATTTGTCATTCTTGTCAGCACTGAATTATATTCATGTGAACATATTGAACATATGTGAATGTAAATCCAATAATGATATATCACATACCTGCATAACGTTGCATTATCTTCAGCTCTGTTTGGGAAAAAAATTAAAATGTGTATAAAGTAAAATAAAACATCATTGCATAAAAGACAGTCATGGATATGAATGTGAGATTTTATCAGAATAATCCAGAATTAAATATTAAAGACATCAGATGGGGATCACTGGTCAGTGATTGTACACTTTCACATTCAGAAATTTTAGGGGGGCATCCATGTGATAAGAATCTGGTCTTGTGACCAAAAGGTCGCTGGTTCGATCCCCAGACAGGACATGACTGAAGTGCCCTTGAGCAAGGCACCTAATCCCCTAACTGCTCCCTGGGCACCAGTGGATAAGGCCTGCCCACCGCTTCGGGCACAAATTCTCACTGCCTGCTGTGTTCACTAGTGTGTGTGTGTGTTTCACTGCACGAATGGGTTAAATGTGGAGGTCAAATTCCGTTGTGTGAAAATTACATTGGCAAATTGGTTCATCTTATTTTACTTACTCACCATAATCAGAAAACTTCTCCATCTCCTGACTGAGTGATTTCTGAAGTTGAGAAAGAGCTGTCCTCCGAATCCCCACATTCACATGAGTGTTAATTCTGACTGCGGTCCAGTTCTTGGTGTGTGGAGGTCTGCAGAGGGACGGGTACATCTACAGTACATCAGGAGAGAGGAGAAATTCCTCAGCATGGGCAGTGCTGTCCTGTAATGTACTGCATTACTATTGAGAAACAGAGGGACTCTGACCTGTAGGAGGTGGAGGTGGTCCTCAGTGTGGGAGAGCTGCTCCAGCTCAGTGTCTCTCCCCTTTAGCTCAGTGATCTCCTGCTCCAGCTCTTTAATCAACTCTTCAGCCTGCATCTCTGCTGCTTTCTGCTTTTCCTCCATCAGCTCAAGCAGTTCAGCCTGGCTTCTCTCAATGCAGCGCAGCAGAGCTCTGAACACCTCCTCACTGTATGATTTCTCCTTCTCTGTGAATTTCTAACAGGAGACACATTAAAAATCTCAGAGAGTACACGGTGTTACTGAACTTTCAGATGTACAATATTTTTTATGGTGTAATTGCGCGGTACAAATCGGGCAGGGTGAACGGATCGGGGAGTGACAGGGCCATGTGTGTGAGCAGTAGGAGAGAGACAGAGAGCCCAAATGAAAATTGCGACCTCCATCTGTTTACACGAGGCAACTGCTGTACTATTCACCAAGAAGACTCTCTGTAAGCACTGTAATTTGAAGAATATCATACGATCAAATGTGCTTATGCAGCTGTCCAAATGGGCCATTCTGGAGGCTATGATGTTTGCACATCAATAAAGCAAAGGCTGTAATAGGCGGATAGAGTCAGATGAGGTGTCATTTTGAAGGTAAAAGTGTCTACCATTGGTCTGTTAAACTGTCAGTCAACAAACATGAACCTATCAGAAGAGACAAGGGATTATATTTGTCTTAATAGAGCGCAAACTCTCATGGAGAGCAGATGCACGCTCCAGACAAAGTCAAGGATTATATCTTTTTGAAGTGAGCAGTTTAAAAGCACTCTGCTGTATTTTGAAGAAGACATCTGTAGCTATATGGTAGATTGTGTGAAGACTTGGTGTTTGCAAACTTTGTGGATTATTTTCGATGGAAAATGTCATGAAGTCTCCTAGCCAACGCAGCATGGATTGTCTTCTTTTGAGGTTAGTACGCTGGTTAACTCATAGAAAACACTTTTATCATGTTTAGAGGATATGGTGTGGTTGTGGCACTGGTTTTTTATGAAATAAAGTTGTGAAAGTTGTACAAAGTGATTTGGTTTAGTTAGAGCTGGGAGCATACACTTCGTCTAGCTTTCATATGGAGCAGACGCGCATGGCTGCACACACAGAAAAAAGTCAAGGATTATATCTTTTTGAAGTGAGCAGTTTAGAAACTGCTGTTTTTTGAAGAGGGCATCTGTGGCTATATGGTAGATGGTGTGAAGACTTGGTATTTGTCAACTTTGTGGAACATTTTTGACTGACAATTTCATGGAGCCTTCAAACCAACGTGAGGTGATTTGTCTTAATTTGAGGTTAGTAAGCTGATTAACTCATATAAAACACTGATTATCATGTTTAGAGGCTATGGTTTGATTATGGCAGTTGTTTTTATGATCTAAAGTTTTGAAAGTTGTAAATGGTGATTTGGTTTGGTTAGACTTTGGATCTTTCTGTGCGCTGCTCATCTGAGCACATGGAGATGCAGTGTGACACTGTAGTACAGGCCGGAGGACAGACTGCATAGTGCTCGATGATTTAATTGTTTATGGAGGCATTTTCTGACTAACAAATAACCTCACTGAGGTGACTAAACACTACACTTAACTAACAAACAGAAACAAAACAAAACCAGAAGATTTTAGTGCTTGTTTATAGAAAAATAAAACTCTCAGCTCCACGAGGACTCACAAAACACGTCTATTCCATGTCGAGTCAAACTGGAAGTCTCAGAAGCTCAACACATTTAAGATCAAAATCGAAGCAGAACTTTGTAGAGAACTGGTTGACTGATTTTTGACTGATAATGTGAGTAGATGAGATTATTTTAAGACAGAGATAGTCAGTATTGCAAGAAAGATTAAAGAAGATGCATTTATGATCACTTATCAACAGATCTTCACAGTACATGTGATCAACATATAACCCCAAGGAAAATACCAGGTCTAAAGTATGCCCACCTGAATGAGTGGGACCTGTAACAAACTGCTTACAAGGGAAAGATTCAACAATATTAAGAAATTCCATAGCTACACTATCTAGGCTATTGTCAATATGCAAATTAAACTCCCCTAGCAGTAATACTTTATCCAGCTTGATAATAGATGCCAGAAAGTCCACAAACTCAGTTAAAAATTGACCCGCTGGGCCCAGAGAACAGTAAATTAAAATACAATAAAATGGATTTATCCTACCAACTTTAGTCAGTTGCAGTTCAAAGGTTGTAGCTTGTTCTGAGCTCACTTGCTGGGAGGCATAGTGGTTTTTCCAGACCACAGCAAGACCACCACCATGACCAGACTGACGTAGAGTCCCAGTAAAGCAGTCTTTCTCAAATAGTGGGGCCCCATTTTGAATTATTCTCATTTTGAAAGTAAAATTGTATAGAATAAAATGTAATTGCACATCTACTACAGTAGGTGGCAGTGGCGCTGTCATTGCCAGCCTGAGCGCGGGGAGTATTACAGAGCACACAGAGCAGAGCAAGTGATATGAAGTGTACTGAACAAACCCTCAAGAGACAACATGTAAAAATATTTAACAGGGATGGCGGAGAGAAAGGTGGAGAGACGAAGATAATGACACCAACAAAAGTAAACCGAAAGCTAAAATGAGGAAATATGACGAAGCGTATGTAGCGCTTGGCTTCTCTGTAACTAAGGTGGGAGACGAAGAAAGACCGGTGTGTCTTCTGTGTCTTAAAATGTTGGCAGCGGACAGCATGAAGCCAAACAAATTAAGGCGTCACTTAAAGACATTACACCCCAATCATGCTAAGCCGCTTGAGTTTTTTAATCGAAAACGTGACGAGTATTGCCAGCAATCATCCCGCTTTATGAAAGCTACTTCAGAAAACCAGCAATCACTGTTAGCATCTTACAAGGTAGCCTATCAAATTGCTCAAAAACCCCCAATTTGAATCTATTATTTATTGATTTTATTTAATTTCATTTTTCAGTATCAAATGCCAGTCAGTTCTAAAATGTTTCTAGTTTAAATAAGGATTTCATTCGTTTCTGTTACAAACTAAAAAAGTTAATAAAATTATTTGTTGTAAGTTGATCTCTATATATATAATTTTTTTTTCAAAGCAATTTATAACAAAATTATACATTCAACAATAGAAAAGTACATGTACAAATAGAAACCAGCACCACAAGGAGAGAACTCGTATAGGGTGCATGAAAATTTATCAAGTCATATGGCAAATTTGACAAATAATTTTACACAGGAGTTTAGATAAAAAATGAATATATAGACTGTTATTCGACATCAATAAGTTGTTTATCAGTAAGAAAAACGTAAAAAAATTTTAAAACAAAAACAGATTTGGTTGTAGTTTAATAATATCTGGTAAAGAGTTGTAGACATTTTTCCTAAATTGGTTCTTATATAGGGTACATGATATTGTGAAGCAGCACAGGTATTATAGGCATGAATTTCATTATTTAAAAGATTATGTTCCCCCCTAATTAAATTATTCTGTGTTTGATACATGTTTCTTTTTTTTTCTTTATTGTTAATAAGGATACATTGTTATAAAAGAGGTACTTATAACAAATTTATAGACAAATGATACTGCAGTGGGCATGTAAAAAACACTTTTTTATCCCATTTTGTCATGTGCTGGGTGGTGGGGTGAGGGTGAGTGTGGGGGGGGCGCAAAATGTTTTCTTCCTAGGGGGGGCTTAACAGAAAATAATTGAGAATCACTGCAGTAAAGGAACAGTCCGCTTGGCACAGATGATTTAGATGGATCAATTCCAAATGTTGCTGCCAAGTTTCAGTCAGAAATAAAAAATCTAAGTTCTTCCTTAAGAAGAGGTCATTTAAAATGTGTGCCTTGTTTGACATGGAGCATTCATTGATCAAACATTTTGATTGAAGCCTCCATATCCCTGTTGCCAGAAGTAGTTGTAGGAACACAAGGAAGCTGCTGGAGCACACATTGTCTATCGTGGTCAGACACATGCCTAAAATGTGTGCGAGGGCAGTGCAAACCCACTGAAACACTGCATGTTTTGGGACACACCACCTGCAGGTAAGAAGCTCCGACATGGTCAAAGGGATGCCACATTGCGTTGCACTCGGGCCACCAGGGAGACGCGGGACAGCCCGGTGTCTGAGAAGTGGTAGCTGGGAAACAACACTGGAGAACTGATGCTCGGTCTTGATCCCAGAGGCGCCTGAGCTTCACCTGCAGACCAGGTCTCGAGCCTCTCTTTTGCCTACTGCACTTTTTGTGCAAGGACTTCGGCTCACCTACAAACTCGCACAGCAGTGGGATGTGGGATGGTGAGTAAACAGCAGAGCCAGGAAATGAAAAGTTTTTTGCAGTAGACAAACTTTGCACCGAGTTCCTAATCTGCAGCAGCATTTGCCAATCATAGATCAGGGCAGACGAGGCATTTCGAGCACATAGAAGTATTGACAATACCAGGCAGAAGACAATAAACAGGTGAGACAAGTGAGATGCAGACACCCAGAGTGAGGCAGTGGCAGAGCCTAACACAGGCACCATCTTGCCTTGCCAGAAGTCAGTAACAAACACAAGAACCTTGGTTCGGACCATGGCCCAGACTCTTCAGGTGTGAAACCCTAAAACTGTGTTGAATTGTTCGGACAACTACCATTGGGTGATTAAAACTGTCTTTGTAATGATTGGACCCACAGCTAAGTGAGACCAACATAGAACAGAAGGTGAGTGCAGGTAGAAAACAAGTATTTATTTAAAGACAGGAAGAACACAAAGCATACATTAATAAGATCAAACTCAGGACAAGACATGAACCATGAACAAGGACTAAACTCTAAAACTCAGACTCTTAGACATTAACAGGAATAAACTTATACATAAACCAGATAAACCCTAACAAGAACAAGATAAACTCTTACAACAAACTTTCACAAGAACAAGAAACTCAAACATGAATAATATAAACTCAGAACAATGGCTAAACACTGAACAATATAAACAGACCAGAACAAGATAAACTCAGACATAAACAAAAATTTACAAACAAACAAACGAGATCAAACTCAGAACTAGACATAAACAAGGCCTGACTCAAAACTAGGGCACACTCAGAACTAAACACTGGAAAACATACAAACTTACAAGAAGGAGAAAACCTGAAGGAGGACAAAAGGGCTACGAGTGTAAGAACACAGAATTACAAAAACAATGCCGAGCACTGACCAAAGCAAGGAAGACTGCTTAAATACTGAAACTCTGATTGTCAAATGTGAAACAGGTGAGCGGAATAGATGAGGTGACATGTGCAGGTGAGGTGCATTGTGGGAACTGTAGTGTGAGAGTGAACGGGCGAATGGAGACATGAATGGAGTTGACCAGGAAGTGAACTACAATCTATGTGTAAGTGAGTGTGAATGACAGAAACTGAATATGAAGGGGAAGGACCGATAGAATGAGAGAGGCAGAAAAAACATACAACAGGACAAGACATAAACGTTACAGTCTTGACCTGCTCTGTGACCTACAATCAAGTGATTAAAACAATCAGTTTGTTCTGTGAACTTACCACCTGGAAATGAAATCTGATTCAGTCTGTTCTCTGGACCACCACCAAGTAATTAAAGCTAATAATCAACTGATATGTGTTTTATCAGTGGCTGGTCCTGATACTAAGAGAGCAGGAGAATAGGAGATATAATGCTGGAGTCGGTTTTTGTCTTTTCTTTGGATCTGATGAACTACAGATGTAAAATATACTTAAAAACTTACAATTATTTTAAACCTGAAACATAAGGTTTCAGTCATATCTTCATCTTCCTGGTTATACTGACACTAGGAGCTCACCTTGTTATAAAGTAGCCACCTGGATAAATATGTGTAGATGTAGATATTTTTTGTTTAAAAAAAAGTCTCCAGGCTGATTATTTCAAATTAATTGGCCAATGCAGATTGTGTAAAAACTAGTATTTTCAGCCTGATTAATCAGCTGTCACTAATTAAAACTATGGGTTATTATGATCACATGGTTTCTTAAATTTTCATTTTTGGCTAACTCACTCTACTGTGTTTATTGCATCATGTCTTTGTGTTCAATCTTACAATTTTTCAGCAGATATTTTGGCCAGTTTTTGGAGGTCATAAACTGGTCATAACACATGTTAAACTGAAAGCTAGAACGTTAAGTATGTATTTATTGTCAGTCCAGTTCTATCATGTATTTATTATCTTGTTTACGTAGATCACAGGGTGCTGGCTTCTTGATAGTTCCCAGAATTTAGAAATCAGCAGGGGGAAGAGCCTTCTCTTATATAGCCCCTCAACTTTGGAATAACCTCCCAACTTAGTCACAGTCTCAACCGTTAAGACTAGGCTGAAAACATATGTGTTTAGTTTCATGTCATGTCACACTCCACCATCGCTTTGCGTTAGTAGGCTGCAGAGACGAGTCACTTCTCTCCAATGCCATCTGTCTCTGGTTGCTTGTAGCAGGCTAGCGCCTGATAATCCAGTCCATGCCGTGATGTTATCCATCCAGGTTATTCTTGGTCTTCCACGTTTTCAGACTCCTTCCACAAGTCCAGTCATAAGTTCCTTCTATGCTCTCATGTGCATGCCTCATCACATGACCGAAGTAACAATTTGCAGGATTTAACGTGCATCAGTAACTCCTTTTGAGTTCTAGCCATCTCATAGACTTGTTCAGTGGTCGTCATCTTCATCCATGAGATCTTCAGCAACTTCCTGGCACTTGTTCTCAAAAGCCTGAATACGTCTTTCTTCCTCTTTCTTCAATGTCCAGGATTCACATCCATATGTAGCTACTGGCCAGACCAAGGCTTTCATCAGTCTTAGTTTGTTGTTGGTGCTAACTGATTTGCTTTTCCACATCTTTGTCAATTTGACCATCACCAACATGCCCATGGCCATTCTTCACTTCACTTCACTGGCACAGTCTGCAGCTTTTGTTACTCTGCTCCCAAATACATGAAAGAGTCTACTTGTTCCAGACATCTTCCTTCCACTGTGATCTTCAGTATATCTTCAGTGTTCATCATCACATTTGTTTTAGCTGCATTGATCTGCATGTTATATTCCTTTGCAGCCTTCTCAGTGCGACTCACCAGCTCTTCTAGTTGTTCTTTTGATGTGGCCAATAACATGATGTCATCTGCATATCTGAGATTGTTAATCGTTCTTCCACCAATCTTGAATCATCTTATAAATCCCTGTAGTGCTTTCCTCATCACTTGTTCTCCTAAGATGTTGAATAAACATGGTGAGAGGTTACATCCTTGACGGACTCTTTATTTTACGCTGAACCATGCTGATGTGTGATCAGCTGTCTTGACGGCTGCACGCTGCTGACTGTACAAATTTCTCAGCAGCTGGATCAGGTGTGAGGGGAAACCCATCTCCATCATGGTTATCCACAATTGGTCATGTTGTATCATACCTTTGTGAAATCATTAAAACAGAAATACAGTTCCTGGTTCCTTTCTCTTGCTTTCTCCAAGATGATCCAGAGGTTTGTGATCTGATCCCGAGTGCCTCTTCTTGGTCTAAATCCAGCTTGTCCTTGGGCAATCTCTCCTTACAGCTTAGACTGCATTTCTTTTAATATCCCTCTCAACAAGATCTTGCTAGCATGTGAGATCAGTGCAATGGTCCTGCAGTTCTTGTGCTGGAACAAGTCTCCTTTCTTGGGCAATGGGATAAAAAGTGATTGCATCCATTCTTCTGGCCAGATTCCAGTTTCCCAAACTTCCATACAGACCTCATGGAGCTTATTCAATGTTGTCTCTCTACCAAACCTGCGCAGTTCAACTGCTAATGTCATCTGGACCAGATGCCTTTTAAGTAGCCAGTTCTAACATAGCATGCTTGATGTCTTCCTTCAGTGGTGATTGTTCCTTTTCTTGAACATCAATCTGAATGTTACCTTCTACACCACTGTATAGTTCCTCACAGTAGTTTTTCCATCGTTGACACACCTTCTTTGGTTCCACAAGTTTCATGCCATCTTTGTCCTTGATGGCTACTGTGCGAGGCTGGAATGGTTTAGTGACCTTCTTTATTATCTGGGATACAGGTCTGCTGTTCCCTTTCTTTGCATTTTCATCTAGCTCACTGCACAATGAGTCCAACTCTCCTTGCTTATTTCTTCTGAGCCTCTTCTGTACTTCACTTCACAGTTCCCTGTAATCACTGGAAGACTTTGTTTTTGCTTCACGCTTCTTCTTAATCCACTGAAAGGTTTAGCTGGTAATCCAGTTCTTGTGTTTGATATGGTTCTTCTGTATTGTCTTCTTAGCAGCTTCCAGCATGACATTCTGCATTTGCTGCCACAGTTGTTTCTTTTGAACCTCATCTTCAATGTCAACATCACGAGATTGTGATCAGAATCACAGTCTGCACTGAGGCATGTGTGTGCATTATTGATTGACTGTTTCCACTGCTTGTTGATCAGGATGTAGTCAATTTGAGCTCAGGCCTCCTGATTTGGTCTCTTCCATGTGTATCTGTGCCTGTTGTGTAGATGGAAGAGTGTGTTGCTGATGAACAACCCATGTTCATCACAGAAGTCTACCAGTGCTTGACCTCTATTGTTTCTTGTACCATGACCATTTTTCGCAAGCACTTCACTTTCTACTGCATTTTCTCCGACTCTAGCATTGAAATCACCAGTGATGACAAGTAGGTTCTGCTTGGGATTCTCCATAAGGACATGTTCACATTCCTTGTGGAACTATTCAATTTCTTCATCTTTTAGTTTATACAAACTCAAAGGTTTTAGTTTAAACTTTTAGTTTATACAAAGTCATATCTTTTAGTTTTGAAGCAAATGTGGCTGATATGACTCTGCTGCTCACTGAATTGTAGGATTTTAGACAGGTAACAACTCTTTTGTGAATCCAGATAGCAACTCCATGATGTTCATGACCCTCTTTGCCTGAGAACAGCACTGTGTGTCCATCCTTTGTCTTGAAGTGTCCAGTAGCTGACCACTTAGTCTCAGACAGTCCAAAAATGCTGATGTTCAGTCTTTCCAATTCACTATCATTTGTGCTCTGTGGGATAAATAGACTGACCCAATCTCTTGTCAGCCCTGCAGTCAACTCAATGTTGTGCTAAGCTGCACTAAGCATACACCTCATCATGATAAATCAACATCCAGTGTTATTAGTAGCAAAGCAACATAACAACAAAAGTTGTAAGAACCATGCTGCAGCCCACAGTTCCAGGTCCCTTTGGATGGGGAGTGTGATTGCTCTTTGTCTGGAACCTCCTCTTCGACTTTATCATCAAGGGTGACCCTACCAGGAGCATAGCTCCAGATGGTCTCACTCTTAGGTTCAAAGGGACTCTCAAGCTTCTCCACCATGCAGTGTTAATTTTGACAGGTGATTTTGATTTAGTCTTAGTCTTCTGAATAAAATGTATATTAGTTTTAGTCAAATTTTAGTCATGTAGTTTTTGTTAGTTTTAGTCTAGTTTTTGTTGATGAAAACTGAAAACATTTTAGTCTAATTTTAGTCAATTAAATGTTTAAAATATTTAATCTAATTTTAGTTGTATTTTTTTAGTTATACTATTTTAAATTAGAGCTATTTTAGACTGCTTACTGTTATTTTAATAAAACAATAGTCTTTAATTTTTTGTTACATTTAATAACACAATGACATCAGATATTGTGGAAGAAAGTTGGCCCATTTTTCTTTTTCTAAAACAATTTGCGTTTATTTAACTTTTACATGACAAAATGTAGTATGTGAATACAATTTGGTATCAACGTGACTAAACACACACATTAACAGCAATCCCTTCACAGCCTCTTACAAACAAGAAATTATTTATATCTGCGTAAATATCCAGTATAGCAAACAATAGACACACGAGAGAAGTCTTCCCTCTGAGCTTTCTGTCACAAACGATAAAGGATAGATTAAGAGGGAAAGAGTTGGGTTTCTCCGGTGTGCTGGCCTTTACTCATTTATTTTACTCGTTTCTGTTGGCTAACATTAACTTGCAGTTAATGTCTATTGTTTGCTATACTGGATATTTACGCAGATATAAATAATTTCTTGTTTGTTTAACTTGCAGTTAATGTGGACTACCACGGCTTATGTGCCTTTCCTCTTCATTTTGTTATATGATTGTTTTTAAAATGAAACGGAGGCTGTATGTATGTCTTACGGCTCCAGTTAGATGTTTGTGATCTATTTAACCTAAACACCTAAAATAATGATAACGGATTGCACATTTCCCCTTTATACAATGAAAAATTCAAAAATGAAACATATCAGATATACATATTCATCACCGTTAGCGAACTAGTTAACATCTAGCTAGATTAGGGTGACCAAACGTCCGTATTTCCCGGGACATGTCCGTATTTCACGTCCTGTCCTGGGCGTCCCGGGTTTTTTTTAAAAAGTGAAGAAATGTCCTGGTTTTTAAATTATCTTCATTGGACCATTAAAATGTAAATTTACAGGCACTAGGGCACTGCTCACGGCGCTGCGTGTGACGTAATTCCTGAGCGCAGCCCTGTTCTGAGGGCAGCGTGACTTAAGTACACAAGCAACATGCCGAAGCGCAAGTGTATGTTTACCGACGATTTACAAAAAGGTTTCCCCGCTTTCAGACCGGGTCGAGACAAATGAGAAGCCTTGTGCACAGTGTGTTATTGTTATTGTGTGTCATTTGTTAATTTATTTTTTTACAATAGCCTACAGAACAAACAATATTTCGTTCGTTACTGAGGGTAACTGAGTGTCATGTGTTATTTGGAGTTGAGAGTTATTGTTAACTTTTGTTGTTAAGTAAGGGATGTTTAGATGAGACATTATTTATTTCATTGTGCTATTCATTCATTACAGGAAAAGTTAACTTAAGCATTTTGAATAAAGGTATTTTGAATAAAATTATCATGTTATTGGAGTTTTTGTTGTTGACTTTTACTGAAAAGCATTTTTAATAAACCAACTGTAAATATGTTATTGTAGGTTTACGTGGGCCTATGTTAAGTGAGAGCAAGCCCCCCCCCCAAATTTTCCCAAATGAAAATATGGTCACCTTAAGCTAGATAGCTACGTTAGCTTACCTTTTCATAAAGTTCATGGTGGTGAGAACTGAGGACCTCTTGAGGTTCATCGTGCTTTTCCCAGTTATTGTAAATCCACAAACTTTGCACTCTGTTTTGTTTTGTGTGGCAGCGAAAGTGAAATTATTCCATAAATTGCTTCTTCTTTTCTGTCCAAGCTGCGGCAGTGACGTCAGCATGTTGCATTGTTAAACTTCACCAGTGTGACGGGGGCTTAACGTGCTTTGAGAAAGTCAGACGTGTGGCAGGTTTTTTTAAAAAAGCGGATTACTGGACAAAAACATTCTTTTTGTCCTTCTGTGACATTTTTGTTTCATTTTTATTCATTGACGAAAAGTCTAATACTTTTAGTCATAGTTTTTGTTTTAAAATATAAATTTTTATTTAGTTTTTGTCTCGTTTTCGTCATGAAAAAATTATCATTAACGAATATTTTTCGTCATAATTATCGTTAACAAAATTAACACTGCCACCATGGCAAGGTACCGATCTCAGGAGAAGTCAGTTGTAAAAAGCGCTTTATAAATAAATTTGATTTGATTTGATTGTAGACAGTGATAATTAAACAGTGTAGACAGTGATAATTAAACATTGAGTCATATTGTAGCTCAGACTCACTCTGTTGATTTTTACATCATGTTGGATTTCCTGAATCTTCCTCTTTCTGTCCTGGATCATCTGCTGAACATCTGCCTGTGCCTTCACTAAGTGAATCTATAACAGTTTAGACACAATATAAGAAAGTAAATGTTTAATTTGAGGGTTTAGTAAACAGAAGAACATGAGTTTAAATGTTCCTCACCTTCTTCTCTCCACTCTCCTCCTCTATAAGAACAGTGTTGTGAGTCTTATGGTCAGTTACAGTGCAGAACTGACACACACACATCTGATCATCTCTACAGAACAGCTCCAGAGGTCTCTCATGTTTCTGACAGATGTAGTTCTCCAGGTTCTCCACAGGATTGATCAGTTTGTGTTTCTTAAATTTAGGTGTAGTTTTATGAAGAGTCAGATGTTTGCTGCAGAAAGATGCTCCACAGTCCAGACAGGACTTTAGAGCATTCAGCTTTTTATCACTGCAAGAGTCACACAGCACCTTCTTAGGTTTGGAGGAAGCTTTCTCTGGAGCTTTGCTGGACTTCACCTGAATTGACTTCTTAAACTGAGCAGCCAGTCCAGACATGAAGGTGTTCACACGTAGTTCTGGCCTTTTGGAGAACCCCTCCTTACAAACTGGACACTGGCCATGAGGACTGCTGTCTGAGCACTCGCTCTCTTTGAGACACATCTTGCAGATGTTGTGTCCACATGGAGTTGAGACTGGATCAGTGAACACATCCAGACAGATGGAGCACTGGAGCTGATCTTCAGACAGGAAACTACTAGAGGAAGCCATGACTGACTGAAAACAGAGTCCCACATTTTTCATGATACGTCATCAATGAGAGTGTTTACATGCATTTAATAATCCAATCATCAGATCTGATGGTTCAGGAATGTAATATATCCTTTCTTATATTAAAATCTAAGGCAGGGGTGTGAAACTCCAGTCGTGGAAAGTTCTCCAGCAGAGTTTGGTGATTTCTGTCTACTGACCCTACAATTAAACCTGGTCATTACCTGCTGAGTTGACTCAGGTGTGTCTGATAGAGAAGATCACCAAATTGTGCTGGAATCTTGGCCTCCAAGACTGAAGTTTGTCTCCCCTGGTTTAAAGTATTCTGTGCTCTTGTACTATTTTTGATTCAGGATTCATGGTTCTGTGGTTTAGGTTTTTTAATACTGCGCTCTCTTGGGGGTGAGCCAGGTGCAGAGGCAGAAACCCACAGAGAAGACGGGTTTCAAGGAAGAGAGTGTGTGTGCTTTTTGAATATGTGGGAAGAGAAAGCTGATAGACAAGGGGAGACCGGCTTTACATCCAGCGCCGGGTTTTGAACTGCTGAGCTCTGTGCCCCACTGCGTCACATGAGGCATGTTGAACACCGCCAACAGGGAGAGTCAGAAAAGTGCCAGGGGGCAGAAATGTGGTAAAACTAAAGAAAGAAGCATGCCAAAGTGGTGTGTACATCACATGATGAGAATGTTTTATTTGATAGGTAAAACTGAAGAAAGTTGAATGGCCATGATTGAGTTTTGAATTGAGGTTAAATTAATTATGTAACACAAAATCACTCACTGTGATTATTTTTTATGTTCATTTACAGTAAATCTGCTGAACATTTTCTGTGAAACATTTTTGGTCTACATGCACTCCTTATCAATACACATTAATAAGAGATTGATAAGATTAATAAGCTGAGTATTTTAGAGAAAAATCATTCACATGTGACATTAAAATAAAGGACTAGTCTGTCATGTTTACATAATGTTTCACTCTTTTAAATCAGCTGACTGATGAATGTTCCACCTGTTTAACCTGTTTACATGCTGAAGGTACTTTCCATCTGTTCAGACCCATCTCAATAAATCAGAGCTTAGAAATGTAAAATACATCCAGAACATCAGTACTTTAAAGAGTTCAGTACAAATATAAAAACAAGTTAAAGACAGAAATATGTCAGCAGCTCTCTGTAGTTTACCTGTAAGGGAAGAGAAGTGAACTCAGATGTTCTTCAGCTGAGAGTCCCTGGATTCTGTTTAAGTAAGTGATTTGCATTTCAATTTCAGGTAAGTATAGTGAAATCACAAAGCCACACCCACTATTACAAGATGACTGTCGTGTTTGTACTATTTGTTCTGCTGGTTTTCTGAATTACTGAGAAATTGATCTTTGAGTTTTTATAATGGATAGATTATATTTATAGTAGCTTTACCTCCTTAATAAGTCTACTTAAATACATTGTGTCATTAAGATTTTCATTTTCGGTTAACAATTTTAGAGCATATTTAACAAGTTCAAAAAACACTTTTTTCTACTTACAAAATAAATATATTAAGGGCATTGTTTCAGTTTTATTCATTGTTACAATTACAAAGTTGTATTGACTGTAGTCAACTCCTACTGACACAGTGAAGTCTGGAAGACAATTGGCCAAGATGATCTTTTATGATACACTACTGGACCTTAAGGACCATGATGGACCTTTAAGATACAATTCTGTAAAATACAAACTTTTTTCAACCTGTAAGATACAATAGTACATATTTTTTTAGTTTTTGAGTTGTTAGAATGTATGTCATTTAAACAGCATGTCAATGTACCTTTAACAGATGACCAGGATCCAAGTGCAGATAAGAATTTATTAACAGGCCGTGTAGAACAGGGATAGACAAACTCACAGTGCATGTAAATGAGGCAGACAAAACCAAAAGGGCAAAACCAGAATCAAAGTTAAAGTCCTGGCAGGTGATTAAATAAACCAGAGAGACAAATAACAGGAAATGCTCAGAAATGACATAGGAACCATAATCAACAACTTGCAATGATATGAGCGTTAGCTGGGAGGGGTATTGCTCTGAGAAACGAGTGACAGGGACCTCTGGTGGACAGTACCCCCCTCTCCAAGAGTGCCAGAAGGCGTGACATGAACCCGATGATGGGGACAACCTCTGGATCTGGGAGCAGGACAGTCAGGGTGATCACAGTGAAAGTCTGAAATAAGGGAAGGATCCAGGATCCTCAGGATTCCTTCTGAGGAAACCCAGGAACGTTCCTCTGGGTCGTATGCCTTCCAATTGACCAGATAGAACATGCGCTTTCCCCTCCGATGTGAGTCAAGCAGGGTCCCCACTGAGTGTGCAGGTTCACCCTCAATGTCCAGAGGAGGCAGAGGACCCACACTTGTATGAGACAACCAGGATCTGGGACACAGACAAGGCTTGAGCAAGGAAACATATGATCTGGGCAACTGTAATTTATAAGAAACTGGATTTACTTTTTTTAAGATAGGAAAAGGACCAATAAATCTGGGACTTAGCTTTTTGGAAGATAGTTTCAGATGGAGGTCTCTGGTGGACAGCCATACTTTGTCCCCTGGTTGATAAACTGGTACAGGTCTACGATGTCGATCTTCCTGTTTTTTTTGCCAGCATACTGCTCTCTGCAATCTTACATGAGCCGTCTCCCAAGTCTCCCAACTCTTACTCATCCAGTCATCCACGGCAGGTAGATCTGTCTCTTCTCCAGACCAGGGAAATAGAGGGGGTTGATAGCCCAACATGCATTGAAAAGGGGTCATACCTGTGGATTCACTTGTGTTTATTATTGTTCCAGTGACCCAATAGTAAGTTTTAAGGGATATATATTTAATGTTTGGAACTGTATAAGAGTTTTAGCCTACCATACACCTAACGACTTTGAAAAGATTCTGAAAAGATTTTTAACAGACTAAAGTCTGACACCATCTCACATCTACAGACTTTTTAGTCACAGTCTAGTCGCAGGCTTAAGATTTTGGAAAGACTGTGGATCTTGCTGGGTCACTAATTTAAAGACTGCAACTAGATTTCTTTTGAGGTTATTTCCTATCTGCTTTTGTTTACATAGAATTAATGTAATAAAGAGCAGAATTATTGCAAAATGTGTATTTATTAAAGCTTTCTTTGTATCAAAAAGAACTCGATGCACAATAAGACAACATAGTGCTAAATCTAAATACAGTAAAGTGCATTACAGATACAGAGCTATCAGAGCTCAAAATACTGTCAACGTATGATTCACATCCATGCATTCCTGGTCCTGTGTGTCTGCATGCTCCTCATTTTCTTCAAGCTGTTGGGGAAAACAATAACTTTCAAGATTAAAATTATTGTTAAATAGCCCCATTCAGTAGTGTTTAGTTAGCTAGTTAGCTTTAACATAACACACTCACCTGGAATTTCGAAGGTTTCAGCAATTTGTCCACTTTTTTCGTTTTCGTTTTCGTAATAAATGGTAAAACACTCTTGCTCGGTCCACTAGGTTCTCCTTTTCTACAGTCCAGGAGAACCGTAGTTTCCGAGCTCTTCAGCCACTATGTACCCACAAGGCATTCATTTATTTGCCTTTGCGGCTTCCCGTAGCTCTCCTATTGGTTACCAACAGTATTTGCTCGGGTCAACTCTTACGACTTGTGATAATATTAAACATGTTTGATTTTATCGGAATGCTTTGACGCGAAAAAGACTGACAAACTTTCAACCCTGACCACCTTACACTTAACGATCGAAATGACGCGACTGCAACTTGACTCTAGCAAGACTCATGATTTTAGCCTGACTTTGAAAATTTGTCTGCGACTGTAAAATTGCATGAAAGTTGATAGGTGTAAGGTAGGCTTAAGCTGCTTGTATGCGCATGCACGAGATTGAGTTTAGCGCCAAGTGCTGCAGAAATGAACCCTTTTCATGTTAAATAAGCACTAGTCTTCTCACTTTTGGTGTATAAATGTTGTAAATATATTGGTTAAATGTAATTATTCACTATAAATGTTGGAAATATTATACATATGAGATATTTGTGAACTACGTTTGTTAAAAGTTACTGTTTGTGTATTATATTGATATATTAATGAGATAAATATGGCTTTATTATAGGTCAGGTTTTTTTATTGGATGATCAAGATCGGACCAATCCATTTGATGGTGAGCTTCCCAGACCTTAACCTAGACAATTGTCTTTGATTCGGTGGACAACCTTTGAACTGGAACTTGAGTTGAGCTCTAGATATCCACAAGAACTTGTAGAAGGAACACTTACCTTGAACTTCATGGACTGAAAATAGTTCGACCTTAAAAAAAGAGA
Organism: Crenuchus spilurus; assembly: GCA_036984385.1. Classification (NCBI taxonomy): domain Eukaryota; kingdom Metazoa; phylum Chordata; class Actinopteri; order Characiformes; family Crenuchidae; genus Crenuchus; species Crenuchus spilurus. Next base: position 24,645 of record BRDA01085396.1, read on the forward strand.
GAAAAGGACTTTAACACATACATACAAACAAACACATGCTGTATTGTTATTGAACTGTTAATTTATTTTGAAATTAATTACAATCATACACAGGATAAGATGTAAAATATCATATGCCAAACCATTAGAGCTTCACATAGGGCCCACCGTACTCTCTTACCACCAGCAGCCACACATTTTTCAAACCTACAGCTACACCCTATGGTTGCTGTGGCAATTTATCCAATCAGCAACCAGCTACCCT
>BRDA01085399.1:5470-20103 GCA_036984385.1 Crenuchus spilurus
CCCCCCCCCCCCCCCCCCCCCCCCCCCCCCCCCCAAACGTTAAGGCCAGGCGAACTTTGTAGTTTTGCTGGAGATCTCTTACGCTGGTCATCAATGGGACTCTGGGGAGGAGGCGGCGTCACACACAATGCTGCAGTGGACAATGGTGCAACACAAAAGGGCAACATTTGGGAGAGCCAGTGTGTGTGTCTGAATGGAGCAAGGAGGGGTGGGGTAGGGGGGCTCTGGGGCAAAAGAACGACAGATGTTGTCTGTCCTCCTGAGTCAAAGCGCCCTGCAGGCAGAAAACACCAGCTAGACCCCACATGGCCATGGCAGGCACAGACAATGGAAATACTTCAAGTTTGGACTAAATCACTTTGCTCTGCTCCGCTAATCCTGCTTGGGGCAAACTTTGCAAAGTTTTTCTCCACTTTGCTCTGCTCACATTACTTCACAGCTTGTTTAGTCCAGGAGAAATGCCTTACTGAGATGTACAGAATGATATAATACTGCGGGTCATAACTTTTAAGTGCAAATAAAACATAACATGCCCGTTATCACCAGAAAATGAGGATGAATCCGATCTTACTCTGTAACAACCTGATGAAGTAGGTGATGTGATAACAACAGTAGCTACATGTTGCTATAAGAACAATGAATAACAAAGCAGTTTTGCTAGAATTTCAATTCCTTTTAATTTAAAATTAATTTTAAAATTGGGATGGGTGATATTTAGAGTCAATGGCTGGACATTGGCTGTATATTTATCCTGTATGGTGGTAAAGTGAGCAGTTTGAGCATATGTTTACATCTTAAAGGCGGAGTTGACCTTACTTTAATTAAACATTTTGCGCATCTCCTCATTTATGAAACTCTGGCATTTGGCACTTTAAAATAAAGACAGGACTAAATGAGTTTTAAGTCATGAGAATGAATATAACAATCATGTGCAATTCTTTTAGAATAGCTTTTAACATGAGCTCTTTTAGGAACTCACAGTGATGCAGGTAGTAATGACTGGTCCTTAATAAGCCTGTAGGAGCTCACTTTCCTCATCCATTTTAGTTCATTTTCCCTCCCAATAATGCTTTCCTACGTGGATAATGGAGTGGAAGATTTTCCATCCAAACCAAGTAGAGGTTGAGTGACTCTTTCATTCATTTTATTGGGTGAATTTGGAGGGTTTCTGGTTGATTCATGCAGTAAAAGACTAAATATGGCTAATAGCATTAGCCCAAAAGTTTTCTAACTAACAATGACATTTTCTTGAAAAACCTGATATTTGTATCTAAGATTAAAATAATCAGTTCAGTAGTTCAGAATAAAAATTAAGCATGGCCATGACATAATAAGACACGGAAACAAGACAATTAAGTTGTGGCCACAACTTGTAAACATGATCCTAATACGTGGCCAAGCGTAATATGGTGTGGGAACAAGATACTTACATTGTAGCTATGACTTCCTAATATAGGGGAGTGAGATCACTTAGTTGTGGCCATGAATTATGATCTCATTCCCATGCATTAATAAGTTGTCGCCACAACTTAATTATCTGGATCCCATGCATTATTAAATTGTGGCCATGCATTCTATTTATTTTTTACAGTATGCCATCAGCAGGTCTCTGTAGACATCACTCCAGGAGCCTATATACATTTAATCCAATCCAAAAAGTGCATAAGTATGATTGATGTGTCAATATCCTGAAAAGGTTACGATTTTATAAACATTAGGTGTGTAGAGTTTGAAAAAAAAGAAAAAGATCTGAAGAGGATATAGCACTCAAATGTGAAATAAGGTGAACATCCCGTTTAAGTGGAGTGCAAAACATTTTAAAACTAAATGATCAGACAGTTCTCAAAGTGTCCAGATCAGTATCAGTATCAGACAAGAAAAGCAGTATTGCACCATCTCCAGACACAGAAACATTACAATTGACCACAACCTCAGTACATGTTATACACAAGGACATGGAAGACTGGAAGAGTGGGATGTGGGCGGAGTTCTGGACCCCCTGTAAGGAATTGAGAAATAAGACTGAAGTATGGAAGAGAAGGGGTGACGGGTATGAAAACCCTGGAAGCAGAAGGTAGAGATGGTTTTTAAAATGTAAAATTAATTAAAATTTTTTTAATGATTTAGTCTCTTTACTGTGTTTGTAAACTGAGGTTTTCTTTTTTACATTCAGGCTAAATGAATCAATAACATAATTTTTGTCACATCTGTTTTTACAGGATCAGTCTAGGATTGGAGGAACACTGTAATCTTCACTTAGCACTAGTGGCTATGAGTTGACTTCATGGAAAAGCCGAATGGGAATGAGAAGGTTTGCTCTGTGATCCCATTGCAATTTAATGAGCAGATCGTGTACAGTCCTCAGGGAACTGACGGTAACACTATATCCATGCGCAGCACCAATGCCAAAAAGTAACACAGCACTATACTCAAAATTTACAGTCAGCTACCAGCTCTGACCAAGTTTGCTCTATTTCAAACCATTCTAGCACTGTGCCATCACTGAAACCTATCAACACACAGTAGACTAAGAAAGCTTAAAGGGGGAAAGAGTTCATATTAAGGAGAAAGCAGCATCTCAAGAAGTGAGGGCAGTTGGCGGAGGTAGAGTAAAAGGAGGATGAAGATAAGCGTAAAAAAAGAAAAGAAGTGCAATAGTGGCAGTGCGGGGCGTGATGAAAAAGTTATGAGCAGAGGCCGAGTCTAGCTTAAGTTACACTCCAGTGCTCCTAAAGTAATGAACGAGAGAAGGAGAGGCGTAGGAACGGAGGGATGGAGAGAAGAAGACGAGATAGAAGACACTGCCAAGCTCGACGGGTGACTGCCAAAGGATAATTCATGGTGGTCTCTGGATGAGGACTGATTAGCAGTGAGTATAACACTTTTGCAGTGTGTTTTGCTATTTAAAGCATGTTTTCATTCTGATGATGCTTCTGAACCTTCTTTCTTACTGACTGTCTCCCTCTAGATAAATGTACCAATAGACCAACCAACTCTGGTCATTGCTTTTCCTTTCATCAAGACCTGTATTTTAACCTCAAAATGTATACTCAGTGTTGCTACCCCTAGCATAGCATATAGCGGATACATGGATTTCATTCATGTGTTCTCTCTTGATTAATTGTGCTTAATCGCTGGCATAAACCCCATCTGACCTTTGAGCTGGGAGGAACTGGTTTAACTTCTGACCTACATTAAAATATCCTGTTTCTGCCAAAGATCCTGGTAAGATTGCACCCATCACACAAGCAAGGAGCTAAAAGTCTCTCTTCACATTGCACCTGTAAAATATTCATGACTGGCTGGATTCTGTCACATTCCACCAATCAGCCGAATTAAAGTGCCATGTTCTTTTCTGATTAGCTCCTGCGATATCATGGCACTCCTCCTCTTGGCCTGACACTGCCTACTAATGATTGAATTGAGGTTGTATATCCATCACTAGATGCTAAGATATCCATGTATTTTCGTTGTTCTTATTTTACGTTTTTTTTCTTCCCTGATAGATGCCACTATGAGGTAGACTTGTGTCGTCATCTGGCACAGATTCAGGACCGTACAGGACTCACAAACAACTACAGAAGCAAGAGAGTGAACTGTGCATGGACCAGATGAGTTTCAGAAAGGATACAGAGTTTGAAGATCTGAACTGAAGAAGAGTTCTAGGACAAATGAAGAATCTAGAACCTGGAGAATGACCCGGCTCGATTCTCCCCTGTGCCGCACTGACAGTCGTCCTACGATGGAGACACGCAGTAGAAGTACCAGCAGAAGGGGCAGTGCCAGTCAGCACACAGGTGAGACTGGTCATACCTGTGTATGTGATTATACACCTGCTAATTTGTCTTTTATGAGTTTGTCACGTGTCCTGTATTAGGCTACCTAAGTCCCAAGCATATCATTATCTACTTATTTTATTATTATATATATATAATGCATGTGAGTGTGGTGCATTGATCCAAGATGTGTTATGTACATGTCATTGTGTATGATGTCCAAAACAATACGAATATTAACCGGAGTAATTCCTCTTTCTGTCTTTAGAGTCAAGGAAAGATAGGGAGCAAAGCAGCACTCGTGCCATTTTCAAAAGAGCCAACCGCTTCCTGTCATGTGATCGAGAACCACAAGACGACAGCCCTTCTCAACCTGTGCGATACTATGAAAGAGGACATCCTCTTCCCAGTAACTGTAGTCCTGAACGCAAAGCAACCATCCCCTTCCGAAACCCTGACTTAGGTCTCCCGTCCTACAGGCGGCGCACTGACACACTCAACAATGAGGCAACGAGTGGCCTCTCTCCACTACGCCACATGACCTATTCCAACTTCAGACGTGGTGACAGTCAATCACGTGCAAGTCCTCGTTCAGGAAGTCCCAGGTCTACCAATGTCTCACCGCATAGGCAGGTGGAGTCCCGTAGCTCCTCCCATCGTAGAGGCTCCACCTCTCATCGTCATGGAACATCTCATGCTTCATCCAGACAGCCTTCGGGGAAATGCAGTCCATCAAGAAGACGAGACTCTGCAGTGTCACATACACATTCTCATTCACCAAGTTCCACATCTAACAAATATGCAGAATCGTCAGGCCACTCCCACAAACGAAGCCCTTCCCAGAGCTCCTATGGACACAGTCTGGATTCTGAAAAGCTGTATCGGAATCTAAAATCGATTGCCAGTTCAGCAGAGTCTGATGATTCGCAACATGAAAGAAAAAGTCGGTCAAAAAGATCTACATCTAAGGCAGACAAGGATGGCCGCTATTACGAAAATGGCCGAAGTGGTCGTAACAGTGCTTCACACAGTCGGAAAAGTGACCACAGCACTAGATGCAACAGCAGAGATTTCTCACCATCCGGTAGTGATTATGACAAGAGCCACTTTTCACAAAAAAGAAGCAGTCGCATGAGTGGCAATAACAGTCACAACAGTGGTCGTAACACAGGCCATAATACAAGCCATAACAGCCGTGATAGTTCTCCTCCTCAGAGAAATTATGAGAAGAATGGTCACAGTTTTCCAAAGGATAAAAAACTAAGTAATTATAGATCTGACAAAGGAGGAACCTCATCAAAATCTTCCATGTCGGACAGGCATTCTAGGACAGATCTTAGCCATTCGCAGGGCTCCTGGCATGGAACCCCCTCATCCACGCTGAGCCCCAATTCTCCAAAGTCATCTCGAAACATCTCGCCATCAAGTCAGAGTCTAAAACAGGTGATGCCCAAGATGCAACCTTTAACTACGGAAACAGACAAGCCGAGCACGGAGAGAAGTCGAAGCACCATCCGACGAGGTCTGGAAGCATTGATACTTTCAGAAAACACGAGGTCTGCCAGCCAGCCACCTGTTCCTGAGATGACGATAGAGGACTATGTGGTGATAGCTGATATTCCCAAAGTGAACTTGTATCCAGAGGAAGAAGAAGCTATCATAGTGCGACGGAGGCCACAAAGTCGAAGTCCTCGCAGAGACAACCAACAAAGGTCAGACAGAAACACAGAAGAGATGCACTTATAAGCTACAAACACACATCTAATAACAAGGTCTAGTATAGTGAAATTGAATTGAAATTGTAATTAATGGAAACTAATTAGTGTGGTCATGTGACCATGGGTATTTCTGCTTTAGAACATGAAACAAACATGATACCAAAGGTCTGATCATATACTGGTAGTCTTAAAGATAAACATTCCAAAATGGTTCTTGGCTTGGTTGTATGTAGTGTCCCAGCAGGCACAGAACCTCATCACAATGTTGTATCAATGTGGCAAGAATGTAAACGACATTGACAGAACATTGTCACAATATCATTGTGCCAGCTGGGGTAGTATCTTTACATTATAGATAGAGAGATAGACAGAAAGGCAGCTTTATTGTCATTTTGCAAACAGCCAGTGTGCACAGAACGAAATTTGACTGCAACTGGCTCAGAGTGTGTGCATACATGCATACATGCATAAATATATATGTTCAGCAGCAGCAGAGTATACTATTAAGTGCAGCAGTGGGAAATGTTGGAAAATATGATGTCAAACAAATTTCTTCATAGCCCCACATTTAATTGATATCTTTTGGGACAACTACCCGCATTGTTATTTGCAAGCACTTAGATCTGATTTGTGCATCCAGACATCACCAACGATCTGCATGGATTGCTGTGGTAACAGTGTAGGCATCAGTAACTAAGTAAGTTTCCTTTTTTTTTTTAGGTTTTTGCCAGTTTTATCCCCTTCCCAATGTAGTGGTAGCCAATTAGCCCATCCCCTCTGTTGGGCCTCTCCCCATCACTTTGCACTGTCCCTGACTCTAGGAGGGTGCAGGCAAGCACAAGTCTCCTCTGTTGCATGTGATGCAGCCACCGCTTCTTTTTCAAACCACCGCTGATACACCGTCACTGGAGAGCCTAACACGCTCAGAGGAAGGCACACAGGGTCCCCAGCTCCAATTGGACCAATCAGTAGATGCCTGAGCCAGCAGACATTGCAACATGAAAGTGATAGGGAGAGTGAGAGCTCCATCTACCCGCCCAGAGAGAGCACTGCCAATTTTTTTTTGCTCTCTTGGGTCCCGGCTGTTGATGGCAAACAGCATGACCGGCATTCGAACTTGCGATCCTCGGGTCATAGTAGTAGCGTCTTTGCCCGCTGAGCCACTCGGGGCCTGAGGTGAAGATTTTAAATGTGGATTCAGAAGAGATGGAGGTGCATCGTCTAGCTCTCTGAGTAGTTGTGCTGTCAATGTCAAGTATAAACCTCTGGCACTCTGCTTGAATCCCAGCACTTCTGTCACTTTGATATTGTTGTGTTGCAAGTAATACAAAACACTTTGATGTCTGATTTAAGCATCCAGACTTACATGCCTCTGTAGACTGAATTTGCAAAAATATGTGTTTTTTGACTTTGTGGACACAAAAAATCAATCTGGATAGAATCTTGATATGTACATCAAAGATTGCATTTGGGTATAAACAGCTGCTGCAATGAGATGGAGGCTCCAGACAAGTTAGAAAGCAAGTGTGAGAGAAAGAGAGAGAGAATACACTATTTAATTGATCATCTTTTCCTTCTCTCAGCTATAGAGACGGGAGAGAAAACCACGATGAATATGGAGAGCCAGAAGAACGAGGGCGAGGGAGAGAGAGAGGGCGAGACAGAAGAGAGAGAGAGAGGAGACGACACGACAAGGACACAGGCGGATCATCTGAAACCAACAGCACCGTTTCAGGCCATTCACAGGTTACACAACTGCAAAGCTTATTAACAGCTTTTTTCACTTTTTTGAAGATAAAAGGGAATTGCACAGATTTTTGCACAAATTTGAGATGCTGAGAATGACTGTAAATAGTCATTCAGAGTGCTTTAATATGAACAGTTATTGTTGAGAACCTAAACATCTCTTTACAGCAGTGGTGATAGGAACCAGGGGTTGTGACATCTACAACTTAGATGTAGCTTATATAAAATTATTAATTAGTTTACATGTGTCTTCTGGGTTTTTATATGTAATTTCTAACCCTGAGACTAATTTGGCTGATTGGTTGGCAGATAATCTTGTATAAGAGTAATCAACATTATATCAAAACAACAACAAAAAGATTTTGTACTAGGGTGACTAGACATTGAAATTTTCTAGGAACAACCAATGTATTGGTGGCTTTCTCTGGAGATGTCTTTGTTTTACCTGTGAGTTAAAAACACATGGGAAAGTCCTAAAAAACTGCAACAGAGCAGATGGACAGAATGTTTTGATGTTTTTTTGTTCAACAGAGGGCTGCCAGCTGCTATCTACTAACCTCATCCACTACATGCTCACCTAGTTTTACAGAATACTGTTGTGTAAAAGACTCCCAGAATACAGCATTTCTCATATACCTCGCAGAATGGCATTATTTACATCGTAACCATTTTATAAAGTCTGTGAAAATGTTTTAATAATTTTAAATTCAGTAGTGAATTCTGTGTTTCTGTGCTAGTTCTTCTAGTGTTCTGTTGTTCTGTTTTCTATGGTTGCAGAGGACTAGGGAAGCACACAGAGCTTCAAACAGACATGAGAGAAAGCCATGTGACCAGCCTCAGATGCAGGTACTTACTACAGTATGTGCATAAACACAAATATACATTATACAATAAATAAAAATAACTGGAATTTTAATGTACACTTTATGACACCATTTCTATGGACTAATTTCCAGTATGTTAAATTCACCCACACTTATGAGAGGCTATGTTTTGATGTCAGTTTTTCCAGTCCCTTGTCCATTTAATCTCACCGCTTCTCTTAAAGTGTGTCATTACTGTCAAGTGTCATCAAGTCGATTCCAACTCCTGTTTACATCCAATATGCAAGCAAAGCTGTTCAGATGCTCATGTGTAAAGCTTTTCTCTATTTGGAGCATTAAACATCTTGTCCACTAGGAGTAGTCAAATAAGACAAACAAAATCCCAGAGAAACAGAAACATTCCTACACTGCTCCCTTAAGGCTAAAATAATAAAAAAATTACATTAACACTTTAGAAAAACGTCTGACCATGAAGCTTAATGACTTTTAAATGACTCTAACCTTAACAGAAACGTAACATTCCAACAAGATTTCCTAAAGTTTACAATCATTTTGGTAGATAAATTGGTGGGTTGGTAGGTAGGTAAGTACTTTATTAATCCCAAAGGAAAATTAAAGTATCAAGTAGCTTAGAAAAACACAGTATATTCCACACAGTAAAATACAATAGAGATGTAAGATACAATGTAATAGAAATTTAGTAAAAATGTGTAAAGTAAAAAAAAAAAAAAAATTAAATATGACCATTAATTGTATAACCAGAAACTGTATATCCAGAGTCTATATAAATTACAATGCAAATATGTGACCCCGCCAGGGAAAACCAGGCCAAAGTCACTGGGCAACTTATTGAGATATTGTGTCAATATCGTGTCACTCACATTAGCGACAAAACTTAGCCACTCTGTATTTTGACCTTTAAATTATTTTAACCTTATAGTAACAATTTCCTTCATGGTCAGTTTAATTTAAATCAAATGTTACTGGAACATTAAGAGAATGTTCTCTGAACCACAAGGTATAACAATAAGAGAATGTTATATTTCTGTAAGCAAAACTTTAATTTTGGATTTATATAAAATTGATATTTGATATAAATATGTGATTTACCTGAATTATATAGCCAGCATTTGCTTTTGTAAAGATGTATGCTAGCTAGCTGCCTGTGTGTCTCATATGCAATCTGTGTAAATGATTGATGTCTGCATTACCATAATGTTAGGTGTTTTCTTACATGAGAGATGTGAGTCCTGACTTTAGGGGAGTGGCTTAAGAAGGAGGGATGATAGTAGGAGGGGGGACAGTTTTCCTTGGATAGATATTTATTTCCTTAGTATTTTTATGAATATCAGCTACTCCAGCTTTACATTATCTTGGTTAGCTGAGAAATTGCTTTGTGGACTGTCTTAGTCTTCACAAAAGGCTAAAAACAAACAAACAAACACACACACACACACACACACACACACACACACACACACACACACTTGTTTCAGTGAATTGTGGGGACATTACATAGACTTCCATTCATTTTCTTGAAGCTTACTCAAATTTTAAGTCTTCACATTAAAATGAATTATTTACATTATGGGGACCACAAGCTGGTCCCAACAAGGAAGAAATGTCCTAATAAGGTGAGTGTTTAAACCGGTGTTGGTCCCCATGACATAGCAAAAACCTTACACACACACAGTAGCTCCAGGTAGGAGGTAAGTGGTGTCCAGTTTCTAGGTCAGGACCAGGTATCCAGGCATACAGAGGGGAAGATGAGCTGCACACAGGTATTTCTCCTTTAGAAAGTGAAACACCCTTTTTATTATTAGCAGTGTGTGTTTATGTACAACCTCCATATGTCTGACTGCAGCACTTCACTACACGGAAACTTACTGGCGGTCACGTGACCAGCTGTCAGACCGCAGACAGAGAAGTGTTGGCTTTAAGTTGCATGAAGTTTCAGCGGAAGAAACTCCGTGAAAGTCGCTAGTGAAGGACAGTAGCTGACGCTGCATTAGTGCAGATGATCCCCACACAGTCCGCGTACAGTCTACGGAGCTTGTACTCGTCTCATTCTTCTTTCCTCCCTGTTTCATGCCGCCCACACCGGCTCCACCTCACCAAACGATGACCGTAAGTACTTCAAACGCTGCCTATAACAGAAATGGGCGAGTCGATACTGATATATCGATACCACTGGTCACGCGGGGTTTATTTATTGAAATCGATTTTCAATTAAAAATATCTAGACCTAGACCTCTACACCCCAGATCAGCCTCTATTGGCTGCTCTACATTTCTATGATTATTTGTTTTCTAAAACTGCTGAAAATGTTTATTTTCAAAAATAGCATATTTCAGTTTTTATTGAAAAACTTCATTTACATTATATGTACTTTTTACATTTGACAACTTATTTTAAAATGCTAAAAACATCCCAATTTTAACAAAATTAGTATAATGCTACATGTGCTCACAGTGTGATAAAGTGGGTGTTTTCTAGTTCTAATTGTAAAAATGCTTTTAAAAATCCTAATTTTAATATAATATTATATGGGGATTACTCTGTGTCAAATCAAAAGGATAATTAGATGTATCGTCCATCCCTGTTATACATATTTCATTTAGACAGTGTGATAAATAACGCTGCCTGTACTCAGTGTGGTAAAGTGGGTATTTTCTAGTTCTTATTGTAAAAATGCTATAAAAGAGGGCAATTTTAAAAAATAGTATCAGTATTGGTATTTTAATATGGAAATTAGAATCACATTTAAAAGAAAACTTGTGCTAGTGTAGTGTTGAGTGTACTCAAAATTCCACGGGTCGATTTTTGAGCATGGTGGTGGACACTACTTTCCCCACAATGCAAAGCATAAAAAAGGGAGGAGCTACTCATGTACAGAACGTTTTTGAAAACTAAAAATATTGATCTAGATTTAAGCTTCTCACGTGTTAGCAAGGATGCATCAAATATTGACTTGTGTTGAATAGCCAGATATACTACTGTTGTCACAAAATAAAGATGACTGAAACTGTCTACACACAAAAAATGAATAAAAATTAAATTAAAAGTTTCTTTAAATTTGTTTGGCTAACATAGCTTAATTACAAAACGTCAGTAGCTAGCAAGCTAACCATGGCAATAGTCTGACATTTCTATTTAAAATTCTGTTCAAAATGCACATTAACATTTTCTAAATCATATTTACATATTTACCCCTTACCTCAAATATAGATGATCAGCTAAGACATGTTTGGAAATTTTGCTTCTTTAGCTAGCTCAGAACTGGAGCGGAGGCTAATTTTGCTAACAAACACTAGAACTCAACACAACTCTAACTTTCAATACTTTTTCAATATTAGTTGTGCAATTTTGGTACCATATTTTTTGCTGTACTTTACTGTATTTTACTATATTTTGCTGTATTTTGTAGACAACTGAAGAGTTTTTAAAAGAAACATAGAAATGTTGATGTGTTCTCTCAGTAAAACTTTTGGTATTAAAGATTTGGCACACAACAGAATTTGACCTCCACATTTACCCCATCGGAGCAGTGAAACACACACACTAGTGAACACACTAGGCTGTGAGAACATGCGGTGGACATCCCTATCCACAGTGTCCAAGGAGCAGTTGGGGGTTAGCTGTCATGCCCAGAGATCAAGATCACAAGAACCAGATCTTTAACCACCAGGCCACGGCTGCCCCTAAGAACATTCTAGCCAGAGTATTGTTTTGGTATCGAGTATCGTGATACTGCACTTGATATCGATATCAAAATAAAAATGGGTGGTGATTTCTGGGTGAACTGTTTCTTTAAAGAAGTACGTTGTTCTATACAAACTAGGACAGAGAATGCAAATAAACAGTGTTAACAGCATTCTTAAGTCTCGTGCAGGAGATTAGAGTCCTTACTCCAGCTGCCGCTTTTCTTCTCGTATTGGAAGCTGTGGATTTCTGGAAGGCTTTCAGGTTTGAGAGTTGAGAAGGGAGCCTCTCTAATAGCTGTTTATTCATCTTTTGTTCTAGCTTAACCTTCTGGACTTTAAAAAGGGATGGATGTTCATGCTGGAGGAGACGGCAGAGGTGAGGAATAGTGTATTTGTTTAAACAAGTCTGACTTGTGGGTTGTATGTGTGTTTATCACTGTAAAGGAAGTGTTTTGGAGGAACTCTTCTCTGTGTTACTTTAACTGTGTACGTGACTTTGTTTCTGTGTAGTGGAGGAAGTTCTGGTTTGTGCTCGACAGTTCAGGACTGAAGTACTACACTGATCCTGAAGCTGAGGAGGTGAGACACATCCATCCTAAACATAATCTAGTTCCCATTTTCTGCAGTTTCCTTCAGGATCAATACAATTAAAGAATGTGCTCGTATTGAGATTTGACCCAACATATCGATTTCCCTTATTCCCAACTCTCAAATCACCTTTTAGGATATCACATAATCACCTACCAACACCTTAGATAATAATAATAATAATGATAATAATAATAATAATAATAGTAAAAAAAATAAATTAATAATAATAATAATAATAATAATAATCGTTCATTCATTATCACACCCGCTTAATCCTTATCAGGGTCGCGGTTAGTCCCCTACCCCCTCACTGGGCGCAGGACAAGGCATTACATTAGTCAACTAAGCCCAGGACAGGGCGCCAGTCCATTGCTGGGTGACACACACACAATTTTTTTTAGAGTACCCAATTCACCTGACCTCCATGTTTGGACTGTGGGAGGAATCCGGAGACCCCGGAGGAAACCCACGCAGACACGGGGAGAACATGGAAACTCTACTCAGATGGGGAATCAAACCCAAGACCTCAGCGCTGAGAGGCGAACGTGCTAACCACTAAGCCACCGTGTCACCATAATAATAATAATAATAGTAAAAATAATAATACACCTTTAGGTTAGTAAAGAAAATGTAAACGAGTGGTGTCCACTGATTAAATGCACTGTTAAAGTGGGAAAACCCAAATATTCACAGAGTTAAAAATAATTTTGGGGTTTAATGTGTAATGATGCTGTTTTATTTTAGAGCTTTAGCGAAGTGTGTGATGAGCTTAGGACCAGGGGAGTACCCAGAATTGTAAGACTATACAGACTTTAAAGATATGGTTCTTCAACGGTTCTATATGGAACCATGAACACACAAAGGGTTCTTTGCATGATGAAAGGGTTTTTCAGATTGATGAGGAATGTGCTGTAGATGGTTCTTCACTCTTAAAAGAGATGGTTCATCAAGGGTTCTTTTGTAAAAAAAAAAGGGTGCTATATAAAACCATGAGCACTCAAAGGGTTCTTTGCATGGTAAAATGTTTCTTCAGATTGATGAGGAATGTGCTGTAGATGGCTCTATATAGAACTTTTTTAAAGGGTTTTAAAGCATTTCTCTATTATTACAAGTTTGACATCGTGACAACAGCAGAACCCTTTTTGGGGGTTATATAGAACCATTAAAAAAGTTATATATAGAACCATCTACAACATATTCCTCATCAGTCTGAAAAACACTTTCACCATGCTATGGACCCTTTGGGTTCTTTATGTGCCCATGGTTCTATTTAGAACCATTTTGTTTAAAGAACCCTTGAAGAACCATTTTTTTTAAGAGTGAAGGGTAGTTTTAACAGAACTTAAATTACAGAGCAAAACATCTCAGTGAGGGTCTGTGTGTGCTTTACTTCTGTACAAAGACACGGTGATGATGTATAATCATCCTTTATCCAGTGACCTCTGTGTTTATGCCTGTACTCGATCACCCGGATCATCTCTTAAACAGTTGATATCCAGTTGTCACTGCAGGTCTGAGTTCATTACTCTGATTCATTTTTCCCTAAAATTGAAAGGGGGACGGAATGGCGAGTCCAGATAATCTGTGCTTACTTTTGAAGAAAGGCTCTTTCCTGTTCTGTAGCACTTTCCCCTCCCTGATGGAGGAATTTAACCAGTGTACTATGTGGGGTACTGAAACAACAAAATAAGCTGTTTCTGTGTTTATATTCTGCAGAGGGATGAGCCCGGCGGAGAGATTGATCTCCGTCGCTGTGTGAGGGTTGTGGAATTTGAGGCTGATAAGAACTATGGACTTCAGATACATGTGAGTATTTACTTTGCACATTTTTAAACAAGTTGCTGCAATAATAATAATAATAATAATAATAATAATAATAATAATAATAATAATAATAATAATAATAATCTTTATTTATATAGTACTTTTCATGCATAAATGCAGCTCAAAGTGCTTCACACAGTGATTTAACACAGTGAAAGACATAAAATTCAAAGTTTATCAGGTAAAACTCTAAAATGAAATAATAAAAATGAGCATAGCGTTACAATAAAAATAATTTATATATTTATAATCCACCGGATTATAATATTTGTAATCCACCAGACAGTCCTCTGTGTTCATACTGCTGGACCTGTCAGCAGCCTTTGACACGGTCAATCACGACCTCCTATTATCTATGCTTTCAAACATGGGTATCTCGGGATACACCACTATCATGGTTCAGATCCTACCTCGCTGAGCGTTCATTTAAAGTGTCATGGCTAGGACAGC
>BRDA01085400.1:0-14838 GCA_036984385.1 Crenuchus spilurus
AAAATATTGACATTTGCCATCTCCACATCAATGCATTCAGTTTTTATTCACAATTTGTTTAGTGTCCCAACTTTTTTGGAATCCGGTTTGTAGTTGTAGTCATTAGCATTATACTCATAGATTAGTCATTAGCATTAAACTCTTAGCTTTAGTGTTAGCATTGTACTCTTAACTTTAGTTATTAGCGTTAGCATTACACTTGTAGTTTTGTCACTTCATTAGCATTACACTTCTAGCTTTAGTTGTGTTAGCATTATCCTAGCTTTAATTTTCAGCATTAGCAATACACTCTGAAGTTACATTGCATAGATGATGATATTGGCCATTTTTATGAATGATCAAATACAACAGTCAGCTATAAGTTTAACTTGTATTTGCTGACAGTAGTTTTCTGTGTGCCACCAAATCAGGTCTAACACAGTCATAGATTTGGTATTAATGCGCTCTCTTTCTCTCTCTCTCTCTCTCTCTCTCTCTCTCTCACACACACACACACACACACATACACACACACACACACACACACACACAATTATAAGTAATATACTGTATATGGTATTAATATTGTATAATATTGTACTTGGCACATGAAGTACATTTGGGATTATTCTCTAGATGTGATAATACATCACAATTACCTGCATAATATGTATGTTTCACTATCTCACCTTCTTTAGCAACAATGCTGAATGTCTAAAGTGAACCTAGTTTAGTTTTTTAATTTCTTCTATTTTTTATTTTATTGAAATAACATTGGAAATGCCATCAAATATTGAATTATTCCCTCACCTACCAAAATTGCACTAAGATTTACATTGCATGTGAGTCACCTGCATTATTATTCAGTTATTTAAAAATGTAATTTATTTAACTGAAACAAATTCTAATTGATTCAAGGCAAGATAAATTCAATACTGCTATTACACGAGGGGGCAGGAATTATAAGTAATGTCTCGGTTCAGTGAATGTACTGTTACACAAATTAAGCACAGTCTGATTTGAAGGAGAACTGGCTGAGTGAATGAGTGTGAGGGAAGAAGTATCATTGAAGCAAAAGCACAGGTAAACCTCAGCGTGGAGAGCGGGGCAGTGTTAAGAGTGACTGCTTTTCACAGACGACAGTGTGTAGTGCTATAGCAGCCCTTTGCCAGCCGAAGCAAATTAAAACGGCTGTCTCTCATGTGCTGTTTGAGGCTGTAAGTATCTGAAATCATATCATCAGTCATTATCACGCTTTTGCTTTCTCATGTGCCGGTGCCGTCTACTCTAGCCTCTGATGAACTTCACAGGAGAGTAATTGCTGTTATTCCAACTTCTATACATGGTAAAGTATGCATGCCTAATTTGAGGTTGGTGCTAAATGAGACAGGGCCCATTACTGTGAAATTCCCCTCAAAACAGCTGCTTCAGCTAAATAATCCAGGGCATCCAGGCCGGGCAACCAGAGCACGACAACACATGTGCAGGACTGTTCATTAACTTGCAACACCCAGCTGTGGTGCAAACATGGCAGATTTCTATGGAAACCAGAGGGCAAGGTCCTCCAAGCTGGCGCTGGGCCACTTTGGAAGTAACAGTGGATGCCAGTGCAGGTCAGTGTGGTCTCATTAGTCGATCCCTTTCTTCTTTGCCCCAGATGGCCGATCCAGGCCTGACTCCTCCAGTGCCAGTGTTTCCCTCCAACCAAGCGTGCAACCATGCAGCACCAATGCTCTGTCCTTGGGCATTAAAACTGGTAATGGTAGGCTGTTGTAATGGCCTTCACAGTTGACACTCAACATGCTAAATGATCATGCCACAGTATACACACGAATACAACGGCTCATGAGAAGGTACATAGCAAACTATTCTGGTTACGAGCAGACCAAGTGGTGCAGACTTAAGAGATGATGAGGCTAAAAAGACATGAGAATGAAGGCACACTCTGTGTTGATCGTAATTGCACTCTCAAGGCAGCATCATTACATCCAGAGTGGACCACAATGCACTGCTGCCAAAAGTTTGGCTTTGTTTTCTCTCTACCCCATTTACAAAGAGGACTGCACACAATGAGGCGGGACAAAGCCCCGTTCAGCGTAATTACAAACGCGGCCATAACTCTGCGTGTTATACTTGCACCGACCAGACTACTTTCAGAGTCCTTCATCCCTGACTAATTGCATCAAAGGAGAGGACGAGGAGATAAAGTGAACCTCTGACAGTCTCTCTCTGCTGAGCGAGAGGAGCCCACACAATTACAGCGTGAGAAATGGGGAGAAATCAATGCAGAGAACAGAGAGATGGGCAATAATGCACATTAAAGAGATATGCAAGAAAGAAGATTGAAATAAATTACACTTTGAAATGAAACCAATTATTTAAGATGCTTCTGGTTTACTTTGAAAAGTTCATAAGTGCTGATGAGGAGGCTTAATAGACGCTGAAAGCGAAGAAGTGAATCAGAACACATGAAAACACACAGATGAAAAAATTCAGACTGAAAATCATGAGATCAAAAAGAAACATTCACAGTAGAGCTGTCATGATTATGAAATTTTAGCTGATGATTAATTGCCAACTTGGCAACGTAGCCAAGTGAACTGTCCAGCTTGTGTCATTACTTAGGAGCTCAAGCTCAAATAAACAAACATTTTTGACCTCTGCCTTCGACTTCTTTAACACCAACATCTGTTTTCATAAGATTTTTATCTACACTTATTGACACCCTTCTAATGAGCTACTTTAAGTTGAGACAGATGTACAAATGCACACACAGCTTGTCTAGTCCCTGTAGAGAAGTACTGCCAATAGAATAGGACTAAACATTAACCTACTGGCAATGCCAGGTGTTGCTACAGGGGTATAAAGCCCAGTATTGAGCTGTGGAACTGTGTTCTTTGCTCCATCCAGTACTTTTGGGATGAGGTGGTGGAGTTCTGGATGAGGTGGGGTGTCACTGTCAATCATCCTGACCTCACTAACACTCTTGTGACTGTAGGCAATCAAATCCTCACAGCAATGCTCCAAAGTCATCCGTGGACAGTAGAGACAGTTTCTCCATCAAAAGCAAGATACACAGTAAATCTGTCAGTGTTAAATCAACACTATTAGAGTTAAATTAACACTGAGAGTGTTACATTTTGACACCCTCAGTGTTAATTTAACTCTAATAGTGTTGATTTAACACTGACAGATTTACTGTGTAAACTCTTTATAATATCCTTGATGTCAGAAGAAACAATGAATGAGTAGGTGTCTGAATACTTCTGTCCATACAGTTAATGTAGGTAAGATTTAAGATGACAAGAATATTGAAAAATATTGAAATACAGCAAAATAAGTATGTGACAAAGACAATAACTGTGGAAGGTTTAAATAACAGCAATTGTCCAAATCAGTTGTGGTTATCTGCCATAATCATGATCAGCCCAAACTCATAGTAAAAGCACACATCTTTACACATCTTTATCTGTATGGGTTTAGGGAAAATTCCTGGCGTCTGTCCTGGAATCAAACAGCTGTTACACTGGGGGCTGGTATTTAAATCAGAGTGATCTGAAACAGGAGGACCCTCACCTTCTCTTCTCAAGCTCATGTAAATATGCATGTGTGTGCCAGAGGCTCTAGCAGACTGCAAAGCTCAGACCAAAAGTGAGGGGAGCGAGAGCAAAGCGGCGGCCTCAAGGGCCACGGCGCATCAGCAGGCTGGAGATAAAGCCACGTGTGCAGCCGCTCTCACTTGATGGCGATAGGCTTTCCACTACATTTGAGCTGTACTGAGATAAAGGGGCTGTAGGCATTAGATTCCTATTGCTAAGACTGACTTGAACCACGAAAGAAGGCCGAGCGAAGGTAGGCGGGCTGCTCAGCTTGCTAGAGAATGGTCAGTGATTTAAAATGACATTTTGAGTCTGTTGTAGAACACGCCTGCCTCTCATCATCCTGCACGGGCTGGACTTCAATGGAGCAAATCGCAATCAATTTGAGACGGATGATTTGGTACCATTGCAAACAGAATTTGAAAGCGTGATGCTACTTCATTATCAGTGCTGACATAACAATAGGGTAAATATTAGGAGCACAGCAATATCATCCCGATACTGATTAACAGTAATTGATGACACTGATAACTGACAGTGGAATCTTGGTTATTGTACAATTTTTTTTATCTTTGACTTTTTTCTGGGAAATTTTGTCCAAGTTATTGTTCATCCGCCCACGTGACTTGCTGTTAATTTTGCACAAACAAAGCATCCACACATGTTTGTTGTTTATTCTGGCTTTGTTTCTCATTGACTGAGCACCAACCCACACATTCATCCAAAACATTTCCATTGTTTCCCAGTGTTTTTTGTGCTTGTTTTTTGACGGCGCTAGAAACAGACCTCTCTGGACACATTTCCATATGCCAAGAAGATGTCACAGGACTGTACCCAGACTTATGAGTGGAATTAAGGGCAGAGCAGGTAGAAGCTAAAGAGTTTCACAAAAAAGGCCCAAAAATAATGCTCAAAACAAACTAAAACACTAACGTGACGGCGCGCAGCGCTACGGCCTGACAACAGGTACAAAAACAAATAGTGTCCAAGAACCCCGAGAATGGGTGTACAAAACCAAGGCTACTGGCTGGAAGACACTTACACACTCTAAAACAGAGCTTAAACCGTAAGAGTGATGTTAAATTTTGTAGTTATTTCTCTTTATTTTCGGGATGTAAAACTATAGTTATATATTATATATATAATAATTCTATATATTCTATATGGCTTCAGTTATCGTTCATTTCAGTTATCGTCAGGCACTTTTGAACAGATTAATAAGGAAAACTGAGGTTCCACTGTACTGACGAACAAAATTAATTTACTATAGTTCTAGTGTGAAACTTAATAAGGATATTTGATATCAGTGCATTATAAAAATAAAGCGTGTTGAACAAAAATGCTCATTTGACTGCTTTAATTCAACATGTCCACATTTTCTATCAGCTTTTTTATAATGTTTGCATTAAATATGTGCATGTATAAGTAAAATAAATGCTCAATTATAATGGAAATGTAGCTCACATGGCGATTCTGACAACTGGTAAAATGCTACATATCAGTCGACGCACAAAATTCCAAATATTAATTTTTTCTCATGTAGAACAAATTAAATGCAGCATTACATTTAAAAAATGCCATCAAAGCCTATGAGTTTGATGTTTTCCTGCAATATTTCACATAATACACAGCAGTAATCCTAATTAAACGTGATTAACAATGCTAAGTTTCCACAGTATTCACAGTAAAGCATAGTTAACACCATAACAATAAAATATTGAGCACTCCTAGACAACAGCTTCCAAACTGTTGAGTAAACTCATTTTGCCAAAATGACAGTATACTGCATCAGTGGAAGAAGAGCAAGTCCACAGCATCGGCAGCCACTTTAATCATTTAGGCATGCTGAAACCAGCACTTCTCTTCCAGGGTCAATGGCCTTTCGCATTAGCATGGTTAATAGTTGTTCCACTTGCTTTTCAAAACAGCAATTATCCTAAGCAATTGTTCGTTTTCTGCCCTGTTAGTGAGCAGTCATTGCAATTCATCATTACCACCTCCATAGAGGGATATGTCCTTCAAAACATCCTAAGTGTAATGGTTCAGCGCCCTACTATAGGCATAGCACAAATGAGAATGGCTTTGCTCTTTCAACAACACAAGCTGAGCCAGGTTACAGCAGTCGCAGCGATATTAAGGATAATGAAGCCCTATAGGTTGCACAGGAAGAGCCTTGAAAACTCAAGAGGCCTCCTCCCACCACTGTGGCTGCTGAGAGTTGTCTGCAGAATGCTAATTGCACAGAGAGCAGATGATTTGGGTGACTATACACAAGGGAAATCAAGTTCACTTTCCAGGAGAGTGTCTGACTAGTAAGGACACTGTTAAAGGGACATCATCGTGACCTTTCCCCCACTTTTCTACAATTAATACAGGGCAGATGTATGTATATATATATAAATATGCACATGCAGTGGCTTATCAGGTTCATCGAGGTAGGCTGAGGTAAGCATTTCTTTGCGGAGGAGCCGAGTGCAGAGTGCTAGCAGTCAGATAACGGTGGGAACAGGGGTAATTAAACAGAGGAGAATGTTTATGAAGAGGAAGAGGAGGAAGCACACAGCCAAGGACCAGATGAATTCATGGGGTTCCGTAAGCAGTGGAGCCTGGAAGGGTTCACTGTAATCAGCGTTTTGCAGGCCATCTACTGGTCTTTATCTTCCCTTTGCTCACTATACAAACATATGAATAAAGTAACAATACTCCCAAAATTGCATGTTAGCTTTCAAAGCACAATTAAGATTTTTATCTCCTTGATTGCTGACGGCCTTCTTGACCTCCTGACAAAGCCTGGCCATGCAATTACCATCAAAAACCATGTTCAATGCTTGTAAATATTGGGAATTATGCAAATTTGGTGTGATATTATCTACTCTAATCTATGTCTGAGTCTCACAAAAGATTCAAACGTGAAGAATCCTCTCACTAAAGGCAGTGCATAAACTCATGACCTCCCTTTCCTGCTGGTTCGTCTGTATTGTCTGTGCTGTTTTGATTTGGTGCTCACATTGTTCATCAGACAAAAAGCATGTTCAATAAAACGAAGAAGTGAAACCAAGGAATGGGCCTACGTTTACAGGATTACTCATCATCACTGTTCTACTCCAACATGGTAACTTTATATGAGAATACAAAAACGTCCTTTTAATGCAAGTTCATGTAAAGAGATTCAGTTCCAAGGATATTTGAGTCCATAAATTGCAGATTTCCAATGAAATGGTGGGTTTCCCAGCAATGGATTGGTGCTCTGTCCTGGGAATAGTTGAATAGTGTGATGCCCTGCCCTCAGAGAGGGGGTAGGGGACTAACCGCGACCCTGATAAGGATTAATGGATGGATGGATGGGTGGATGGTGGGTTTCCAATGGTTTTCCATTCTCTGTAAAGCACCAATGCCAATATATATATATATATATATATATATATATGGTTGACATATATACAAAAATGGTTGGCACTCTCTGGTTCCATATGATACCCGCCTGTGTACATGCACAAAGAGTACATAAGTGCTCGAATGTGTCATTAACATCATTATTCCACCACAAGGTACTCATTTATAACTATGCTCTTGTGAAACTAACTATTCTTAAGTCAAGCCCTACTACGTAAGTATACTTAAGTCACATTTAACATATGCTGAGTACACAAGTCATGTTATTTTCACCACTCTTTTAATATAAATGAAGTGTATTGAATATTAATAACATTACAAGTGTGTTAAAATTATTCTAATAATATGGGCCATGCACTTGCCAGTCATATAACAGAACTAGAATAATTAAACACTTTTTAATGTGTACAGACTTTTATAGATCATTTATATTAAAAGACATGACTAGACATTTGTGCAATGAAGCATACATACACAGTAAATCTGCCAGTGTTAAATCAACACTATTAGAGTTAAATTAACACTCGGAGTGTTACATGTTTACACCCTTTGTGTTAACTCTAATAGTGTTGATTTAACGCTGGCAGATTTACTGTGTACACACACTAGTGAGCACACATGCCTGAAGCAGTGGGTTGCCCCTATTAATGGCACCCGGGGAGCAGTTGGGGGTTAGGTGTCTTGCTCAAGGGCAAACCAGTTGATTGAAATGGCTCACAAGACTGGGTCCCTAACCACCAGGCCACAGCTGCCCCCAGCACCAAAGCACCAAGGTCTCACTTCACTTTCACTTCAAAGTTTGCCTAAGACTAATCATTAATATCTAAATATTAATTGCCTTGCTGTTGCAAGTCTTGAAGAGGAGTGAGCTGTTTATAGCATTAATAACAGAGGGAAAGGTTAAAAGAACTTCCTCTGAGCGTCTAACCAACATCCTCTTCCTCGGTGCACAAGGGAATCCCGCAAACCTTTGCAACTCAATGGTGTACATTAACTTGGTCCTCTTAATCTTAAATTACAGTTTGAGAGGCTTTGATGCAATGCGAGCAGACTAAACAGAACACCAGCCACGTCAAGACGTTTGATCTTCTCTTAGACAACCAAGTACCACTGAGCCGGCTACAAATGAGCTCATCATCTCCGGCATATTGAGTCACCACGACAGAGGACTCCTCCTTAAGAGTTCGTCCATTTTCTCACTGTCATTTTCATTCGTAGTCAAGAACCGCCAACAGCAGGATGAACACTATAAACCACGTTACACCAGCTTCACCAGGTTATACTGATCAACAACACTTCTACCAACCCAAATGCTTGTGAACTCTCTTTTGCACTTGTACATAAGAGCCACGGGATGGCACTAAGCGGAGAGTGTAATTTGTTTGGGCTGCAGACCATGGTTCCCTAGTGTCCCCAGCCCTGATGGCGAGCCAGGCCGAGCGATGCTACACGCGGTAATCCAGACTAAGCTGTGAGGTGGAAGAATGAGGGGCCCTGCCGTTAGATCTGCCTGTCTGCTGTGTCTGTCTTGGCCTGATTAAGTCCTGGCATTCTGGCCGGGAGAGGGAAACAAGCCAGACACCTTCACGTCTGACCCCTCCAAGCACCTCATTCAGTAGGTCCACCTGGTTATGTAAACATTTGTATGGCAGGAAAGCAATGCACGAGTGCATATACTGACACGTGCACACTAGGGCTGTCAAAAGGCTATTAGAATCAATTAAACACAATTACCTGATGACAAGAAAATCAATTAAAATGAACCTTCTGAACAAATCAACAAAATGTATGTGGCAATGGATATTTTACACAAGTCTACTGGTCTCTACTACAATAAGAAAAAGAGCCTGAAAGACAATAGGGATGTTACAATACCTACATTTTTAGTTTAAAGCCAATTATGGATTATGGGATCAAGATTTGTTTAATTTTTTTGATATTTCATCATGATTCTAAAGGGATCAGAAATCTACAGGGGTTAGACAATGAAACTGAAACACCTGGTTTTAGACCACAATAATCAAAAAAAAGTTTCAAAGAGTCTTCTGACAATCATTTGGTGGTTCAGGTTTTACATGGTTAAATATGGGCTAAATTATAGTACTGATAAATGAGGAATAGCACCTCCTGTTGTCCACCAACACCACTTCTAGCAGAGACACAAGCTTTTCTTTGTAGGTCTTCCATCCAAGCACTAATCAGACCCAGACCTGCTTAGCAGTTGATCTGAATCTTATGCTGTGCAGATGCTATGGCTGCTGTTTTGTGTATTTCCAGTATTTTGAATATTTAAGTTCACTGTAAAAAAAATGCGACATTACATCAATAAGATACTGTTTTGGTAAGATACAGTAATACAGTGAATAACAGGGCTTTATTCAAAGTATTATTGTATATTGACAACATCAGACACCAGGAAAGCGTTTTACAGTACAGTACTGTATTTTCTGCTGTTATTTTATTATCATACCGTAATCCAACATACATTCATAACAACAGAGGCACTGTAAAGTGCTGCCATTTACTGTGAAATTACCATAAAAACACAGCTTTTCTATTGTTGTATACTGTAACTCAACATACAGTAAAATACTGTTAAAATAAATAACAGTACATGTACTGTAAAAGTAAAATACTGCAAGTTTTTAAAAAAGGGAATTAAAAAAAATATGTATAGCTTATTGTGTAGATTAGTAAAGTGTAAATGTTTGACCTTCATTACTTGATTGTCTATATAATCCGATTACTCATATAACTGACAGAAAAGTCCCCAGTGCACCCATTTAAGGTAAAAATATCAAGAATGACACAAACAATTACCTCCCACAAAGCCTGGAAGCGATCTTGTAGTTAAGGACTTTGATTTGATTCACAGTGGAACAGCACAGGTTGAGTACCTCACTAAGGGGCTGCGAAGGCATATCTGGTCTTGAAACAGTAGCCCCCCCCCCCATCTCCCCTGCCACGGGTGTCTGGTCAAGGGTTAGCCTTGCAGTGGATGTGAAGCATGTGCTGCGCATGCCATGTGCTCATCCTGCTCCAAAGCCTGCTCGGCTCCTTTCCCATGGAGCCAGAACAAACAGATTTGAGCTTTATTCTTTATGACTGCAGCTACGAGAGGTAGCTGAGCGAGTCTCGTGGTTGCCCAGGGGCATTTGTGCCTGGTACCGGCAGACCCGTCAGTGTATGATTTCCTCGGAGGAGCGTGAGAGCATCTCTCCAACTTTTTCTTTCCTCGTTTACTGCGTCAAACAAAGATAAACTGAGCAAAATTTTCTCTTTATAAGCACAACAACATTAGATCCAAGAGAATGGCGTCCATGTAAGAGCTGAAAACTGCATAAGTAGGTTTTCCTCATAAACTGTTTGCGCTTATAATTTAAACCTGGTGAGAAGTATAGACTTTTGAACATGTGAGCTAAATAAAGAACCGCCCTAAAAAATCCCATTAAACAGACGAAAAAGCCATATTGATGACGGTCTAATCAAAAGGCTTCCTGCTCCAGTGCGTTCCTTTTGATGTCGGCAACCGCATCGAATGCTGATACCTTCTTCCACTCTGGAGCTTCTCTGGTCGAACTCAAAGATCCGACCTGCGTGTTCTCCCTGCTGATACATCGTTCCCCCATTTCTCAAGCTTTGTTCTTGTGTCTAGGAATATGGTGGATCCTTCCTAAATCCTGATGGACTGTCAAACTTCTCTAAGGTTACTCAGCCTAAGAAACAGCACAGCAGCTAATCATCAAATGCCTTAAAACACATCAACTGTTAGAGGAACATGGCTGATTTAAGTCAGGATCGGCCTCTCTGAGGAGTTGGCCAGAAGATGAAAGCATGCAGAGAGTGAATGAGGTTGGGTGTACACATCTGAGGCCTGAAGGGGAAACCCCAGGAGTTCTGGATGTTCTTCAGGGGTTCTCCGTCAGCAGCCGGGCCACTTTGAAAGGCATTTGAGATGCTTGCAGTGGCGGCTCCAGCTTTCAGTGGCGTTATTCCTTGAACTGACAATCTGCCACAGGGAATAGAGGAGGTAGAAAAATGGCCGCCATTAAAAATTCAAATCATTGTGTTGAAATATTGATAATGATAGAATGTAACTAAGGGGCCTTCAAGATTCACTCTTCAATCATTTTTACATATTGACGTATTTAATAGTAAAAACAATGTTATTGGTGTTCTCGAGCCAATGTAAATATGTTAAAATGATACAGAAAACAACAAAGCTGAGTGCTTAAGGAGGTCTTAGCCTTGCCTCTGTAAAAATAGCCTATGAAGAGAAAAATGAGGAGCCTTCAACTTCAATATATATCAAAAACAAAACTGTTCTGTACTGCTTCAGCTTTAAAAAGTACTGAGTAAAGGTGACACATGAAGATATATAACGGTAATGACCACCATACACCACTATATGTCCAAACGTTTGTGGACACCTTCTAATAAACGCATTCAGCTAATTTAAGTTGACATAGATGTAAACACAGCTTGTTGAGTCCCTGTAGAGAAGTACTGCCAATAGAATAGGATTCTCTGAAGCAGACTGGCACCATGACTAATGCCAGTCATGGGCTAGAGGGGTATAAAGCCTCCTGGCATTAAGATGTGGAGTAGTGGAACTGTGTTCTCTTGGGATGTTGGGATGGTGATCATCCAACATTCTGATGCTATTGTGGCTGATTGCAATCAAATCCTCACAACAATACTCTAATCGAGTAGAAATCCTTCAGTGCACAACATCTATATATAAAGAAAGTCATGGACATGGTCATTGTAGGTAAATAAACCAGACAAATAAATGGACTTCAGGGACAAAGATGCCAAAAATGGACATTTAGGTAGACCGACAAAGGAAGTTCTGCAATTCGTCTGAATCTTTTATTTTCATACTGAAGTGATTGCCACAGCTATGATTACCCACTGTGGAACATATCCAGGTCTTGCTTTGCGAAGAAGGAGGATAACTACATACTAATCTGCTCTGAATGGTGAGGGCTCTTCTGAAACTAATACATTGAGCTTCCTGAATAATTAAGGGTTTCCTATCAAGTTAATTTGCACAGCCTTTCAGATACAAAATACAGTTGTGTTTGCAGTGGATATGTTGGCACTAGATTTTATTTGTTTCATTATCAAAAATGTATCTTGAACTTTATGCCTTTAAGCTTTTTCAGGGCTTGAAACTATTACTGATGTCAGATATTCATTATACACTCATTAGAGGCCACTTCATTAGACATACTTTGTATCTACATTGTCCAATTTACCTCCACTGACCTACAGACAATAGTCCATCTGTATACTTATGTTCACCATGTTCTTCAATGATCAGAGCTGGTGGACCATCCTCTGTGACACTGATGTGGTGGTGGTGCATCAGTGTGTGAGCTGCTGGAGATTTTAAACACTGTGCCCACTCTATTAAACACACCTACCTTGTTGGTCCACTTTGAAGATGTAAAGTCAGAGACAGTAACTCACACAGTTTGTATTGGTCCACTAGTCCTTCATTAGTGAGACTACACACACACAGTCAGTGTCACTGCAGTGCTGAGAATGATTTATCACCCAAACAATACCCGGCTACTGGACAACAGGGTGAATGATGTCATTTAAACACATGTGCACGCACAGTTAAATAAGACTATACATAACATAGTTATCTATTTATACAACAACTCTGTTGTCCATAATATCATGAGTACAGTTTCATTTCCCAGAATGCTAGCATAAACAATAAATATGCATTAATAATTTCAATGTGAATCTCTCTGATAAATGTTCTTGAAGAATAAAACCACATATTTAAAGCTTTACTTCAAAATGCATTTAGTGCATTAGAAGCATTAACTACAGCCTTTGCACTGCTAAGACTTAGTGCTGTGCCAGCTCCAGCATGCTGTGTTGATGATCTAATCCAGTCCCTGGGGTCATCATTCTCTAAGCTGGTAGATGTGCAGTACTGGAGAGTGCCACTCATCAGTGTCAAAGGGACTTTGCCGGCCTCTGGGTGGCTTTTATAAAAGACCCAGCGTATATCAAATCAAATCAAATAAACTAATGAAGAATCCTCTGGATGCCGGTCTATCTTTCAGAGCAGGGCTCCACAAAAGTCTCCAGTCATTTTAGCGTGAGATATAAGATCTGGCATTGATCAACTTCAGTTATGCCGGATCTTTTTTTTGGGTCAAGGAACCTGCCTGTTAAGATTTGTGTGTGCAGCTGGAAAGTTCACTTTGTTATAAACTGTGGCTGTTATATTTTCGAGTAATAGTTTGAAAATTTAGGACTTGAAAACCTGACAGCTGTCACTTTATTATATATGAAGATTACCATTCGAATGATTATTCATTATCAGGGCATTAACAAGAGACAAAATCAAAAATAATCAACCAGGAATAGCATTTGCTATATATATATATATATATAACCAGCAGCTCTGCTGACTGTTCCACTCATACCAGCACAACACATTCTAACACACCACTACCACCACATCAGTGTCACTGCTGAGAATGATGCACCACTGCTCTTTGGTGGTCCTGAGTATGCAGATCACGGTGAACGGAGGCTAACAAGTCTGTAATTGTAGATCTACAAAGTGCACCTGAGTGGAAACACAAGAAGGTGGTCATAATGTTAACCCTGTTCTTTGATGATTTGGACCCCTACAGACTATTCACAGATGAAGTGAATATCTTTGATCTCCTAACAGCTGCCCATGTGAAGCTCTGGGATACATTAGACAGAAAAGATGCTGTAGAAAAATATGCAAGCATGCAGACCTGTGCCACAAGGATGAAATAGTTATGACCAGACGACTGGGTTGGAGCTTCTCCAAATGGCTTGTCAGCTACTCGCAGTCAGCAGTGGGCAACGCATATAGATCTGTGCTTGTGCTGGAATGGCAAGTTCAATCTGCAGTAGCTCTATCTAATGGAACCACTCTCTGGTTTGATCACACTGAAGTGCCCTTGTGTAAGGCTCTTAACCCCCAACTGCACCCCGGGCTCTGTGGATGGGGCTGCCCACTGTAATGGGCAAGTGTGTTCACTGATCTCTCGATCACTAGTGTGTGCAGGGACATTTCATTCCTATATGTGCAAGCACATTGGACAATGTGTCACTTTCACTTACAGGGTTTTAAGTATCGATTTAAGTATAGTAATATATATGAATGAATATTGTAACACACTTACTCCAGGTGATGAGGCTGTCAGATGACTATCATGAATTTTCCAGGGTGGTAGATCTCCAATGCCACACAGTAAATATGCCAGTGTTAAATCAACACTATAAGAGTTAAATTAACACTGAGAGTGTCAAAATGTAACACTTTTAGTGTTAATTTAATTCTAATAGTGTTGATTTAACACTGGCAGATTTACTGTGCACCGCTCTGATACAGGGTGTCTGGTTTGCTTCTTTACCCAAACTGAACCTTAATACTAATGAAGATCTGGCTATGAAATTTGGATTATGGAGACGTTGTGTCTTCTGAATGGAGTTTGCTATCCAGTACATTCACAGCATCAACACTTCCTCCTGTCCTGTGCACAGATACATTATACACTGACTCTGCACAGATCTCAGAGTGATATAACCAACATCCTGTGCTCTGTCCACGAGGATAACTGAAGACTTTAATGTCTCACTGCAGCGGCTAGCAACCAATGGAGAAGGCTGGATGGGCGCCGGCCTCCACTCCTACAGCCACAGATATTAGTCACCTGCACTGTAATCATACATGTCAGTCTTTTTCACACAGACTGAAGTTTATTTAACACTAGCATTCACCTTTTTTTTTTTAGACTCCTGTTCCCTCTCCCTCTAGTGGTAGACTCAGGTTTTTTGAGATTTTTGTTCCCCCCTC
>BRDA01085409.1:492-11286 GCA_036984385.1 Crenuchus spilurus
ACCAACCCGTGAATCGTTTCTTTGGTCTAATCGAGAGAAAAAGGACTCGGAAAAATCTGCCGTACTGTAGTAGAGGACAAATAAATAGACAACTCAAGTCCGTGACATGACTAGAAATAAATCTCCTGACTAACATGGAAACTCCGCTCAGATGGGGAATCGAACCCAAGACCCCAGCGCTGAGAGGCGAACGTGCTAACCACTAAGCCACCGTGCCCCCCATTCTGAAAACATTTACAACAAAATCAATATTTTACTACAGTACCTGAGAACAAAATCTGACCTTTTTAATATACTATTATTGCTTACGTGGACGTCCTTATCAGAAAGTCTAACCATTGAAGAAAATGACTGCCATACCAGTTTCACCTTTAAATAGTGAAGTTCTATATGTTAACCTCAGTCCTCTAAATAAAGATCAGTACAGTGCCTGAACTCAACAGATAAATAAACAGGAGATGATGTCATGCCGTCTAAAAAGGCTCAGGAAAAAGAGAGCTAATCTGGTTTCTTTGCTAAGTGCCCAACCAAAGCGGCAAGTTTGCAGCATGTGGAACATATCCTGAGATCTGCCAATCCAGCAGGATTCAAAGAGGAATGTCACATTCAACGGAACACTACATGGGAATGCGTATAGATTAGAGCTTCTGACAGAGTCCCCCAACCAGAGAGCAGCAGAGCAGGTGTTAGAGATAATCAACAAAGCCTTCAGAAGACTCTAACTACCCACCATGCAGTGCTGGAAGATATAGCCTATCTGCTGTTTTTCACTTTTAAATGCTCTAGTCAGTGGAATACTAAAGCCTTTACACTAAGACCAACATCTACATCTAACAATCACTAAACACCTCTCACTCTCTACAATAAAATGAATGTGTCAATCTCCTCATTCTACTAATGACTGCCTGTAATCAGAGGAACAGTCTACAGACATATCAGCACAGTTTACCAGAGTGAGTGGACAAAATTATTTTTAGATTGCCTTTCAGGTCAAACTCTGCTGCAGAGACAGACACACAGCCTCTTAAGATTCCATAAAAGCACATATTGTTCCATTAGCTACCATTAGATACATGACATGCAACCTGCTGCATATTGATTTTCACAAAAATAGCAAAATGTATCGCAATTTAAGATGGATGAAGGTTTTACTGTACATAGTGGAGTACATAATAATACACCAAGTACTAATCCATCAGCCAAAAATCCATACACAAAACCATACTATTTTTGTCACTTTATCTACTTTTTCTACTTAAACAACTTGGCGTCAGTCCTGTCATCTGAACTTTTATTATAGGTCTAGCAAAACATGCCATTAATATGCCCTTAGCAATCTAAACTCTGGTTCGAACATCTTTAAATGTATTGCAAGCAAGACCATGGGTAATATACGATTAACAACTTCTGTTAATAAGCCTCCAAATCTTTTGAACATACTGTCAATGATGAATTTAGATTGTTGTTCCACTCAGAATACAATGCTCTGGACAATGAAGAAGCATGCTACAGTAGCACATTCATAAACACAGCACTAAAATCCCAGGCTTATTGCATTCTGATCAGTAAGGCCTTCAATGCAAAGTGGCCGTTTGTTCTTCAGTCTTTGTAGTGAAGAATTAAAGTCTGGAACCAAGGTTCCAAGGAGCTTAACTTTTTAGAGTTGTACTTAAGCACTTATATACTACGAGATTTTATTCCAGAAACAAAACTAAACATATGCTGGAAATCTTAAAAGATCTACTTTTCAAATATATACAATAAAGCTTGCATTGAAATATATTTTTAGATTCTTGTGAGAGGAACTTAAAGAAGCAGAGACACTTCTGTGAGGAAAAACTCAGACAGCTGCACAAACAGTATTTTCTCACCAAAAAGACACGCTCTATCATTCAATGACATGGCAATTCTGGACATTCCATTGGTGGGTTCCAGCAGTCTGGAATCTGTAGAATCTGAACCAACAAAGACATCTCACCTGAGGTGATATTGAACAAAAGACTCACCTCACAACTCATAAATATTCAATCTAGGAGCCACTGAATCAGTTAAACATGTCAAGTCACATTTGTTAAGCTTTAGAAATAAAACCACAGACATTTTTTAAAAAACTGCATGTGAATAGTGTGCAGCCAACACCTCTGTTTGCTCAGTTTAGAGCTCAAACATCTTGGCTAGAAATGTTTAGAGTGTTTTTTCACAATATATCAGCACATCTGAAAACAGGTTTTTGGAAAGTCTAAGTTTAGAGCAGATTTAATCAAAATACAGATTTATGACACTTACTGTTCTGACACTGTTGTTGCTTAGTTTGTGTTGAACAAAAGCCTGTGTAACACTTTGGAAGAAATAATGTTAGTTTTTTGTATTTTGTAAAAATGGCAAGCCATGTAGGACAACATCAAAGAGTTAAAACCTTTTAGGAATATTTTTGATGTTCTAATGTAGTTTGTCATCACTATTAATATAATAATAATAATAATAATAATAATAATAATAATAATAATAATAATAATAATAATAATAATAATAATTTCCATTTATATAGCGCCTTTCAAGAAACCCAAGGACACTTTACATAGAGGTGGAATAGGTAAATAAAAAAACAAACAAAAAATAAAACTGACAACAAAAAATGGAAAACATAAGAACAAATCATACAACACACTTAAGGTTAAGTTGAATGGAAATATTGAGTAAACAGTTGAGTTTTTAGCTGAGTTTTGAAAGTGTGTAGGGATGATGATAGACGGAGAGAGAGAGGAAGAGAGTTCCAAAGTGCAGCCACACTAAATGACCGACCACCCATGGTGACAAGCTTAAATCTGGGGACAACCAGGAGACCAGTATCAGATGATCTTAATCTACGAGTGGGGACATAACGGTGAAGGAGATTTGCCAGATAAAGGGGTGCCAGACCAGTAAGTGCTTTAAATGTAAGTATTAGAATCTTGTAGTGAATGCGGAGGTTTATCGGGAGCCAGTGGAGATGTTCCAAAACGGGAGTAATATGCTCATATTTTCTGGACTGGGTCAGAAAATATGATACAATATTTGATTCTGTAGTTACCTCCATGTAAATTTGATCAATTTAGTTATTAAGTGGAATGCTAATAATTATGTTAATAATTACTATAATAATATATAATGATATAAAATTCACTCTGGTGGATTTGTTAGCCATCATTGTTGAGTAAGAAAACTGTGATTGTGGTACATTAGCCTGTAAGTAGTGTACATCAGTTGTACACTATATTTACTGTGCACTGTCGGTAACAAGTAATTTTCACTGAGAATTCATACAGCACTACAAAAATGGCCAATACCTTAAATAGAACACTAAACAGTAAATGGAGTTTGATTCCAGACACAACCAAAGATTACCATCAAATCACACTAAGTATATTCTGGATCACTTTCAACAACAGAAAGATTTTAAAACTCAAACTTAGAATGTGTCACTACATACAGTATCTGACATTTTTATGTGTATTCCATAAACCTTTGAGGAAAATCATGCAAGGTACTTCCCCTAAAAACAAATAATAAAAAAGTGAGGTAATGAGAAGGAAATATGCCATTGTCTATGAAATACCACTGGGACACATATTCACACATTGAATCACAATCTAAAGATGTTGCAATCTGAATCTACAACTGGTAGCATTAATAGAATTCATTAATAGAAAGCCTTCCAACCAGTTCAGACACAACAATACACACTTAGGCACACGTGAACATTCCTCCAAGGCATTCTGTTATTGCTTGAAGTTCTCAATGTTGTTCACAGTGTCATGAAGTCTAAACCACTCAAGTTACCAATTAGCAAGTTGGAAGTGTTGTATTCTGAATCTTCTACCCTGGGACAGAGTTTAGAGTTACTCCCCAGTCCTCTGTAGCACTGGCTACGTTGCTGGGTGTGACTAGGACTAGCTTGGGATATGTCACCAGCAGGCCTCTCATAATCTGCTCTGACTCCCTCATCATGTCCCATTCCTGTTCTGACTTTGCCAGGTGCTATTCAGGGACGATGAGGAGATAAATACATGAGTTTGGAGCGCCCTTCTTGCTGGGACAGAAATACATGTACATGCACATATAACTCTGTAAATCAATCCAGCATAAACAGACTTTGTAAACATTGCTTGCAGAATGCTACCCTTGATATATCATACCACAGAATCTGTATAATAATTTGCTTTAATTATTGATAGTCATGTTGTTATGTATAGTTTTTTCAGTACCACTCTCTATTGTTCCTCTCTTCTACACTTTACCACTTTATCATTCCACTTTTGTACTCTGTATTTCACCCCTTCCTCTGTGCCTCTCCCTCTGGCCAAGTCCTCTTTTGATATGCTTCATGTTTCTATTCCTGTCGGCGTGGTGATGTGGGTAGAGAGATGGGTGCTGGTGGCGGCAGACAGGAATCTGGTGATGACTAACCCTTTTATTTACTGAGGGGTGAGTTCACATCAGGCAATCGAAGCAAACCAACACCATTAGCCCTCAAGCCCTGATACTCCCAGCTGGGCTGTAAGAAAAGGGCACTTTGTTGAGAAGAGCGATGCAAAAGTGGGTTGGATACTTACCCTCCCCATGGCCTGTCCGTTTCCCCTCCCTCTGTTTGTACTAGGGTCACAGACATGCTTATCTGAGGAAAACAGAGGGGCGGATCATGGAATGGTTGGCTGTGCCTGTGTAATGTTGAAGGGTTTGGGGGCTGTCCACTGGCGGCAAAAGAGATGACCAGCCCTCCCACTGGCATGTCTATCTGCCTTGGGACACACATCCCAGCTGCCTTCCTGAAGAGTGACCTTGTCTCTCTCACTCTGCACCACTCTGCAAGAACAAGGGAGTCCTCTACTTTATCTCTCTCTTCCCTTCTTCTTTCTTCCCTCTTTTCTCTGTCAGTTCTTTGCTCTTCTTTCCACTACCATCCACTTTCATCTCCTTCCTTGTTCCCTCAGTAATGAGTTACTTTCTAATGCTCAGCAACTCTTATGCAGATGGGATGCTGTCTCGGTTTCAGAGCTTGCGGCTGGATGGACGAATGTGCGATATTATTCTGGAAGCTGAAGGCAAGGAGTTCCCTGCTCATCGCACCTTGCTAGCCTGTTCCAGTGACTACTTCTGGTCAATGTTTCAGGAGCACACTCTGGAGTATGGGAATCATACTGTCAGTTTACCAGCTCTGTCCTCTGCTGGCCTAGAGCAGGTGCTGGATTTCATCTATACCTCATGGATTTCACTGTCTCCATCCACACTGGAAGATACACTGGAAGCTGCATGCTACCTGCAGGTCACACATGCAGTGGATCTCTGCACCGAGTACATCTCAGATAGCCTCACCCTGGCCAATTGTTGCTTTTTTGCCAATGTGGCAGTCCGTTATGGTCTCTCTGAAGCAGTTGATGTGGCCAACCACTTCATTGCAAGAAACATGAGCAAGTTGCTTGGTACTGATGAGGACAGAACTGGACTTCTGGAGCTAAATCTTGAATCTTTTCAAGATGTTTTGGGGTGTGAAGAGATGCCAGGGGTGAAAGAGACAACTTTGCTCCAGTTTGCTCTAGACTGGCTACAATGTAACCCTTTACCTGCCCTAGAAAGTAATTCATTACTCAGCCGTATCCGATTCAGTCTGGTTCTTCCTGAAGATCTTACCCATTTGATTGCCCTGAAGCCAGCCCTACGAACCCCCTTCATTCAAAGCCTAGTGCAGAAGGCTTTGCATTACCACATGCAGGGTCCAGTTCAGCCACTACTGCAGAGTGTCCACACAAGTTTGAGAGCCACAGCCAACAGAATATTACTAGTGGGAGGAGGAGCAGAAGCAGACCGTCCCCAGACAAAGATCCAGAGCTATGATCAACGCAGCAAGAAGTTCCGACAACTGACAGTTAACATGCCGAAGAAGCTACAGTATCAAGGCATTTGTGTTGTGGGAAACTTCCTCTTTGTTATAGGAGGGGAGGTAGTGGAAGTGGATGCAGAGAATGAGAAGACAGCCATGATGACAGTCTCTGACCAAGTGTGGCGGTATGACCCTCGGTTTGAGCGATGGGAGGAAATGGAACCACTTCTACAGAAGAGAGCACAGTTCTCTTGCTGTGTAGTAGAGGGAGTTATCTACGCCATAGGAGGACGAGGTCAAAGAGGAGAACCTGCCCTCTCTTCAGTGGAGAGATACGACATGAAAGCTGGATGCTGGCGTAGTGGTGTGTCTTTGCCCCATGCTATACATGGCCAAGCTTGTGCCACAATTGGGCGAGATCTCTACATCTCTGGTGGCATCCATGGCAGCCGGCCTGAGAGTAGCAAAGAAGTGCTTTGTTTCAATACTTTTCACACTATTGCCTGGGAAAGGCGCTCTGCTATGTCTATAGCCAGATTTGGACACCAGATGGCAGCAATAAAGGAGCGGCTCTATGCCTTTCTAGGAATGTATGAACCATTTTGTGACATCGAGCGGTATGACCCTGAACAAGATCAGTGGACTAGACTGAAGCCTCTTCTGCATGACCGTTTCTGCTATGGTTTGAATGTGACAGCAGCTGGACGTATCCTAATGTTTGGCGGAAGAAAGTGGCAGGACGGACAGGAAGTGTGTACTCCTGATGTGCTGGAGTATGACCCCGAATATGACAACTGGAGAAAAGTTTGTAAGCTTCCAGGGCCATTATGTGGGACACAATGTACTGTAATGGCCATCTCAGAACCTGTAGAGACATAGAAGCCCCAACTCCATTCCATATACACACAGAGAACAAGGGGACTCCCACTTACTGACACAACAGCCAGAAAAAGGGAAGTCAGTATGTTGTGGGATGAATGGTGGCAGTAGACAAGGGGAGATGAGAAAACTAGTTGTATCCAGACATGGTGAACCTTAGCAGAGGTGAGATGCCATCAGTAGGTGAAGGTGCAGTTGGTTTTGACCCCACAGACGTAGATCTGCTCTACAGGCCTGCAACTGTGCAGCATAAGTGATTCAGAGGAGTCTTGGCAAAGAAGGCATGACATGGAGACTAGAACTCTAAAACAACAAGAATGATAGGAGATGTTTAATGCAAATGCAAGTTAAATAGCCACTGGAAAAAGTAAAGGGGAAGGAAAATGTAAAATTTGGGTTTTAAGTGAGGATATAAAACATGTAAATGCTCATATCCTTGGACGCAAACTGCGTATTTGGCAAGGGATGCAGAGTAAGGGTGAGAGATATTAAGTTTTATGACAGAACTGCAGTGGCCAGTGAGGTCAAATATAGGGAGCTTATGCAGAGGAACAGAAAAGACTGAAAATGCACACACTGGAGTTGAATGTTGTGATTAAAAACAGTATTGAGGGCATAAGGTATGTAAAAGCACTTTAGTGAGAACTTAAAGGTCTCTGAGTGTGTGTGTGGGATGAAGAGAAAAATGTAGCCTTAGCATCCAGCAGAACTGGTGATGCAAAACAGATGCAAAACAGGTTACACACTTGTTTAAAATTCAAAGAACTGCACTGGAATAATAAATTAGTTGTAGAGCGCCTTCCAATGATGACTGTGTGACTAGCTACAAAGAAGCTAATTCAGCTGAGTAGAAGTAGTGGAGACACTTGCCTATGACATGAAATGCATTCGAATGTCTGTATGTATCACCATCATTTGAGTTATATAATAAAATGTATCTGCCTAGAGCAAAAATCTTAAACTGCAGACTAAATGTTTTGGATCAAATCTTGAGTGATCAGAGTAATTCAGCAGTAAATACATGAAGTGGGTAATCTTATAAGAAGCTTGCATGGTACCCTGAAGAATTCATTTGGAGCAATTCATTTTTGATTTGTTGTAACGAGCTTTAAATGAATGAAGTGATTAATGAGCGCTGTTAAAATCGAGAGACGAGAACTCGAGGGAAGGAGCATAAGGGTGTGGTAATTAATGCACAAGAGAGATAAAGGCCTGCTCTATTACAGCACTTTAGTACCAGGTGGCCAGAGAGCGCAAGAAAGAGAGAGCAAGTGAGCAAAACACATGGCAAGCTTCATGGAAGCTTGGTGGAAACGTGAAGAAGCAGAGGGATGAATGGAGCTAGATGCCCATTAGCTCAGGCTCTTCAACCCAGAAGAGGACACAGATTCAGCCTCATCCCCTGAGCTGGTGCACAGGCCACACCATGAGTTCTTTCATCCACTAATGCTTTAGTTCAGCCTGTTAGGGCTGCTGTGCAGCCTGGCACTCCCCACACACAGCCAACAGGAAAAAGAAGCCAAGCTGGAAACTTGACATGGTCATCTACAACTGGCATTACCTCAGCGTGCAATTTATCTCAAACAAAGAACATGCAAAGTGGGACCTATGACACATAGTATGACCACAGTTTCTTCAGCAAGGTTTTATTGACTTTATCCACATTTAATTTAAAACTGGAGAAAGCAAGAACTTGCTAAATAAATAACAAAATAAATAAAACAAAAGTAAACTTTGCCAGGTAGTAAGCCAAACACAACACATACTAACAGCACTGCCCAAATCACATGCCTAATTATGACAAATTAGGACAGACAGAACACTCTTAAAAATAAGGGATGCTTTTAACGGCTCTTGAAAACCAGATCTTAAACTGGTGGAAGGTTTTCAAATGTTGTTTTCAGAAAACAAAGGTCTATTCAAAGAACCCTTTTGGCACCTTGTTTTTTAAGAGCGTACCATGGATTTACTAGATTGGTTAAACCAGTCAAGTTCAAATGGTATTTTGAGGCATCTTGAGCACTTGCTAATCTTTCAATTATTTGTTAATTATTTATAATTTGTTTATTTAAGGACATTACACAGAGAATGTGACTTGAATATAAAATTGAAACATTTGGAAGTGATTTTTCCACATCAAAACCATGCCCACCAGACACACACTTTATCGGGCAATTGAGAAAAGATTTGTTATTTCTCATAACAAAGGCACAGAACAACACTTGAGTGCTATTTTCTACAAAAATGTGGTATGTGCTAACTTATGAGATTTTATTTTGAATTTATTTTCCAGTTCTTTCAAAATTCAGCAAAAATCTTAAAAAGATGTGTTAACTTTCACTTATAAACATCTTTTGCCTATTTGTTCTGAACAGCTTGATTGATTGATTGATTATTTGACTGAACAAATATCTTTTTCATCTGTTCTGTACTGTATTTCCTGAAAGTGTTGATGACCACCCACCATGGTAACTGTGGAGAGAGTGTGTTCTAAATCATAGTCTCTCTATCATTTTACTGTGGTAGCTGTTCATTGACACTTTTTGGAAAGACACCCCAGCTTAGCTGCTGCTATATGAACTATACAGACAACAGTGACTGACTGTATATTCAGGTTTGCAAAAATTGCACTGAAAATAAAATAATGCACTGATTTGGTGAACTGCCTAAAAAGCATAATAATGTTCCCTAACTAAAGGTACTGAAGACCTGACTGAGGGGTCTTCAGTACCTCAAGGGTACTGAGGGACCACCTGAGTGAAAGGAAATGTATCCTGTGACAATCTAGAACCTTTTTTCCTGAGTCT
This sequence comes from Crenuchus spilurus, assembly GCA_036984385.1. Taxonomy (NCBI): domain Eukaryota; kingdom Metazoa; phylum Chordata; class Actinopteri; order Characiformes; family Crenuchidae; genus Crenuchus; species Crenuchus spilurus. The sequence goes on from BRDA01085409.1 coordinate 10,036, forward strand.
GCAAGATAATGTTAATAATAATAGGATATCTGTGTTGGATTTAATTTACAGACACCTGAATAAATCTCATAAATACATTGTGCTCAGTGTGCCTTTACACATGAAATAGAATTTCAACAAAAGTGTTTGCGGAGAAAAATAAATGATAGGCTGAAATCAGGCAAACAATAACAAGTAGCAAAATAACCAATCTAATAAGTCCATTTGCATCAGTAAACATTGTTTTTGTAGCCTTTGAAAGGTAACGGAGTCTAACATGATCTACATAGTGATATTGTCTATATAGTCACATGATCAAGTAAATAATACAATAGTTCAATACTGAAGGAAAATCAGTTCTACTACAGTGTTTTCTATGAAAGTATTCAATCTCTCATAGAACGGATGTACATTATAATACACATATGAACTTAGCTAATCTTATCTTACATTAGACTCTATTCCAGAAACATTCAGAAGATTCGAAAAATCACACAAAATAAGTCCTCATGGATTCCTCTGAGAGCTTAATTGCTTTTGGTTGTTGTGCACAGACCTCATGAGTCCAGTTCAAAGTAAAACATTGACTTTCATTCATCCGCCAGCACACATAAGAAGAGAAAAGAAAAATAACAACAGAAAAGGAATACTGTATGTAAACTCTGTATCTGAGCCATGCAGTACAAGAATAGTTTGTGCATTGAAGTTGCAAACAGAAGTATATATATATACAGATGCTGTTGGATATGAGTAAGTGCTGGCATACAATTAATATCAAGAGGACTATTACTGCTGCTGACAGCTGTCGAGAGTTCAGTAACCAAGGAAACAGCCTTGCTGCGCTGAGCATGCGCCGTGCCTGAGACTGGAGGTGTGTACATGGGTGGCTTCGCCAGTCGCAAACACTCGCTGGTCTCGGCCACAGCCACGCACTGCACTACGGTATTGCACAGAGTAGAAAAAAGAGAGCCAGGCGGTAGTAAACAAAAGCCATAAACACTAAAGGCTGCCATCCACTATAAACAGTGGAGTTAAAGAGCACAGATGAAAGTACAAAACACCTCCTTTCTACTGAAATTCACACATTAACAAGCTCACTTTGTGCCCAGTAGGATTTTAGGAACTGGTGTTCCATACTTAAACAAATAATATCTTGGCAAGTCTATTCATCTTAAATGAGAAATTTGATATTTTTACTCGTTTGAGTAGTTACTGGAGTGACTATCAATTGTGAAAAAGACAACCCAGTTAGTTTTTCTCTATCTGGGCTGC
>BRDA01085410.1:1163-18477 GCA_036984385.1 Crenuchus spilurus
ATTTAGATTTTTGAAAATATAAACATATGACCGATAACAAACAAATTGTACACATACATTTATGGGGGAGATGGGAAGAAAAAGAAAAACAATTTAAAAAATGGAGAAATACAATAATCTCAATTATATTTTTTTAAGCTTGTATGCATTCTATCTGATGCAGTGGAAAGTCCTTAATATAATCAATAAAAGGTTGCCAGGTTTTATGAAATATTTTGTTTTTATTATTTAACTGATAAGTTATTTTTTTCTAAGGGTATACAACTCTTGATTTCATAAAGCCACATCCCAATAGGAATAAGAGCATCTGATTTCCATTTTAATGCAGTAGACTTTTTAGCAATGATTAACATAATGTATGTAAGCTGTAGAGCATATTTACTAAGATCTATATTCGAGTAGTTACTCAGGAGGCAGATTCCTGGGTCTACTGGAAAGGCCATTTCATTATTTCTAATGTAATATTACAGACTTTTTCACAGAAATGAGCCACTTCAGGGCATGACCCAATGCAAAAACGTTCCTTCTGCAGAACCTCATCTAAAGCAGAGGGGTGAAATGTTAGGGTTGAATCTATGCAATTTAGATGGAGTAATATAGAGCTGGTGTAAAAAATGATACTGGATTAGTCTATATCTAGAATTGCGTAGATGTGACACTATCATTACACAGGTCACTCCATAGATTTTATATCTGTGCTTACCCCCCAATCCCTCTCTCATTTAACCTTTTATGTATCTGGTTCATTTAGAAGTTGTTCTGATAAAAATGCTGTTTAGATATGATTTTATGAAGTGGTTGATCTGAATGGAATATTTTTTCCCATTGTTGTCATTGTGGGTAGATTCCATTTGTTTACTCTTAGTTCTGACGAAGTCTTGTAGCTGTATATAACAAAAAAGGATTACTTAGATTATATTCTTGTTTAATCTGTTCAAAAGACATAAAAATTCCTTCCTTGTAGCAATGTTCTATCCGGTGAGTTCCTTTTTTGGGCCATTCACAAAAATTTTTACTTTGAAGGAATTGTGGAAGTAATTGTTCTCCACAGGGGAGTTTTACATGAAAGAAATCCTTTATGTCCAAGTAATAGTTGTGTCTTCCATGTTTGTGCTAGGTGGATAATCATTAGGGTTTTTTTTTTTTTTTTTGACTGACTTTATATTCCATTTATATATACGATCTAAAGTGGTTTCCTCTTTTATTTCTGATCTTTCAATATTTAACCATGAGGGGTGAGAGCTTCTATCAAATATCTGGGCTAGAAATCTAGCTTGGGCGGACCAATAATTAAGTTTGAAATGAGGGAGACGCAGTCCTCAGCTATAGTCCAGAGTTAATTTATTTAAGCTGATCCTTGGAGTTTTACCCCGCCATATAAATTATCTGATCAGCCTATTAAGAGAGGTAAAAGATGACGGTACTTGAATAGGGAGTGACTGAAAAGTAAAGAAATTTGGTCAGAATATTCATTTTTGTGTTAACTCTACCAAGTAGCGTGAGTGGGAGGTCCATCCATCTATTAATATCCTTATTCATCTTCTCAAGCAGGCCAAGGAGATTGAGTTTTTAGGTTATTATCTACCAATATACCTAGGTATTTAAAGTTATTATAAAATTATAGTTAAAAAAGGCATGATTTCAGTTTTATCCAGATTAACCTTGTATCCACTAAAAGAGCTACACGTTTGCAACAAATCCTGCAGACGAGTTAGTGATGTTTCTGGATTAGTTAAAAATAAAAGAATGTCATCTGCAAAAAGTGATATCTTATGGATATCTGCACCAATCTTAAATCCTTGAATCTGAGGGTCAGTTCTAATAGCTTTTGCTGGTGGCTCTATGCACAGGGCAAAAAGGGCTGGGCTAACTGGGCCCTGTCTGCATCTTCTAAGTAAAGTGACCTTGAAGTAACTCCATTAGTTATCATGGCTTTAGGAGGTTCTGTAGATCGGATCAAATCAATGAAGGAATTACCGAAGCCACATTTCTCAAGAACTTTAAATAAATATGGCCACTCTACGCGATCAAAGGCCTCTTCAACGTCAAGAGAAACAGCCACTCCTGGTATATTGTTAGCTTTGGCATTATGTATTAAATATCTTCCAAGTTATTAGAGGAATACTGTTTAATATTAAAACCTGTTTGATCTGGATTGACTAAGAAAGAAGGACAAAATTTGAGTCTATTGGTTATCATTTTAGTGATTAATTTGTAATCTGTATTGAGAAGTGAAATTGGTCTATAGGAGGCACATTGCTGTGGATCATTCTCTTTCTTATAAATAACAGATATAACAGCATTAGAAGAAGATTCTGGAAAACATCACTTTTCTTGCTTGCACAAGTCCCTCCTCAAAAGTGGAATAAGGAGATCCTGAAACACTTTATAAAATTCAGGGGAAAAACCATCCTCGCCAGGTGATTTGTTGGAAGTGACTGAATACCTTCTTTTAATTCAAAGATAGAGAAAGGTTTATCTAAAGTCAGCCTATCTTCCTCCTTTAGGCTTTGTAAATTAATTTAGGAAATGAACTGATAAATCTCTACAGGGTCTCCTGTTAACTTGGTTCAATGTAATATTTCCTGAATGCATCATTTATCTCCTTAGGGTTGTATGTTATCTTATTACCGCACTGATCAATTGGGAGTTCTGAGCTGCCAAAACTTTGTGTGATTTCTCTGCAAGTTTGTAATATCGTTATTTTGATCTTATAATGTCTCTTTCTGTTTGGTAGATGTTCAGTGTATTATATTTCAATTTCTCATTGACTAATTCCTTATGAAATCTTTAGTTGGCGTCTTCTGATGTAATTTTTGCAATGTACAAATTTTTACTTTGTGATTTTATAGTTGCAGTGTATTTTCTTATCAGGCCCTTTGTATAGGCAATACATTGCCATCTCAGTTAGGCTTTCAATGTATCCCATAAAATAAAGCTGTTAGTAGAAGATGCTTTATTAAGCATAATGAAAAATTCTATCTGCTTTCTAATAAATGTACAAAATTCAGGATGTTTCAAAAGTGACGGATTGTCTCCATCTATATGTCTTTCTAATCTTCTCTGCTATAGAGAGAGACATCATTAATGGAGAGTGATCACTTAATATCTTGGGGAGGTATTCAACATCTAATACCCTATGAAACAGCTGAGAAGACCTCAAGAAATAATCATATGTACCATGTGGGTGTGAATAGAAAGAGTACTGTCTATCTTGTGGATGTTTATTTCTCCACACATCAATCAAAATCTTTCATAAAGGCTAAGGTTAACTTGGCTGATTTGCAAAGGGGAGAGGGATTAGTAGAGGACCTGTCTAATACAGTGTCCAAACAAAAATTGAAATCCCCCCCTAGTATAACATGACTTGAGGATTGTGCAATCTGAAGTAAAGTGTTTTGCATAAATAAGTGATCATTGTAATTTGTTGCGTATATATTCAGCAAAGTCCAATATTCTGAATACATTTGCCCTTGTACTAAAATAAACCTGCCATATGGGTCATTAACTACTTTGGTGATCATAAATGGAATTTGTTTGCTGATCAGAATAGCGACTCCTCTTGAATTAGTTTTAAACGAAGATGCATACATCTGGCCTATCCATGCTCTTTTTAGTTCATGTTCATCATTCAAGTGCGTTTCCTGTAGGTTAATCTCTGCCTGCAATTTCTTAAGATATGTATAAACCCTTTTCCTTTTAAGTGGGCTATGTAAGCTATTAATTTTAAATGATTAATTTAAGTGATTTTGACAAATAAAATTACTATATAATGACACCCATACATACTGTCCTGGTCAGATTAGGTTGTGGTTTAACAAGGCATATTGATTAAAAAATCTCTCCAACAAAAATTTAAAAATAAATTGAAATAACACAAAAATCAAACCCTCCTCATCTGTCGATCCAGAACTCTCGACAATACAGTGAGTAAACATAATTGGGGAACGTAGTTGTTCGTGTCTCATCTCGTAGCTCAGTTGCAATGTCGAACTAGGAGCTCTTTTATGCTATAAGCCAACACTGTCAAAACACTAACACCATAATTAGATCCCATCACAAGCAGGTTTATTATATTTTGAACAACGAGTTCATAACATATATACAAGGGTAATCATATCCAATGTCTTATTTACTTTATACAAAGTAATGTAACTCCCTCCTGTATACTGCCAACAGAATACATGTACTCAGATAATGTGTATGCTAATTAAATAAACATCTAGCATACCTGTGGCGTTGGAATCATGAACCTAGAAATAGAACAGTTCAACCAGTCCAGAAAGATTACCAACGGTATTGATCTTAACAAAAATATGGCATTCAAGTAGAGCACATGTTCAAGTTAGATCTTCCTCCATGAACTTGGAGGCCTCTCCTGATGTGTTGAACAGACAAAATTTCCCATCTTTTTGGATTTAAAAATATCAACTGTGGCTGATTCCTTTATAAAAATAATTAAATTATTAAAATGAGTGTAGAGATGGCAGTCATTTCTTTATCAGACTGTGCACAGGTTTACACTGAAATGTTTGACACTTTTTTTTTTTCCCTCATTCCATCAATTTAAAAAAAAATAAAAAAAGGGTTTTAAGTAATTATTCAGGATGATGATGCTTCTTGGCACAGAGCAAAAAGTGTGCATTTCTAATGTGCATTTCTTTTCCTGTATTGCAGACTATAAAATATTTTAGCTGTAAAATATACAGATATACAGTCCAAGAAGCTGATCAGTCATGAGTGACTAGATTTTAAATGATACAACACAATCTCTATGGACATGCTGCCATCATCTATTCTGCACTGAAGACAGGAGGATGATGTGTAGAAAGTAGTAATACACAGTAGGGGGCAATATTGTAGCTCTACATACAGAGCCATCACCATGTCTTGGGATGTCTGAGGACATGTCTAAAGACACATTATAAAGATGTCTTAAGACATCTTGAGGCATGTCTCAAGAAATGATAATGTTTCTTTAAGACATGTCTATAGACACAAGTCTTAAGATGTCTTGTCTATAATAATGTCTCAAGATGTAGGATGCATATATGAAGAGGTTCATTTGCAAAAACGGATATCTCCACTTTATTGTATTGAATGTACCTGCAAAAAACAGCCCTTTTCCAAAAATAACAGAAATTAAGTTTATCTCTTTTTACAAATGAACTCTATTTTTTTCCCTAAAAAATATTTAAAAATAAATAATTCACTTTTTAAATGTGTTTAAGGGAATATTAAAACATAAACTTCAGCATTATGTATAAGAAGAACTCTTTGATATAGATATAAAGATATAAAACAAAATATCAGCAAGGATTTTAAGATTAATTTTAAATTCATATTACCAGAAAAACCAAACCTACTACATTGCTCAATATGTACCATAATTAAGTGCTCTGATTTTTTTTCTGATCTGCTCATAAAGTAAAGTAAAGTAAACTGAGTGTTCTGTATGGTGTTCAATCACTGTCAGAACTAGAGGGTGCAAAGATGGTCAAAACAGCAATGGCAATCACAGGAAAAATTCATAAGCAGTTTATTTAATTACAGCATTCAGCATCAAAATATATCCAGGCATCCCGGTAGGGCATGGCATCAGCAAAATCCTAAATAAAAACATGCATTGATGTTTTCTAAAGTGAATACATAATTCACTAAATGTGTTCCTTTGAATCACCATTTAAGACTTTTACAGACACTAGACACACATGTAATTTAAGGTCATGTGAAAAGGAAATAACTGCAGTTCAAACACATTTCCCCTCAATTTAATATTACTTGCATATGTTAAAAAGTGGTAAAACCATTAAGAGGATACACAATTTTGTATGTGTGTTTGCAGTTTACTGAGAGAAACCATGGTACACAAGCTGTCTACATTATTGGCAAATAGAACTGGGAAAGAGTAATGCTGCCTTCACAAGTGCAAGAAAGTGCAGGCATTTCGCTGGTATAGCGTACTGGGTAACGGCTCCATCTCCCAAACTGTAGACTGGATTTTGTTCCCCTACCTGGGCAAGTATCCTACATAATACCAATCGGAGTCCCTGAAAGCGTCTTCCTCACACTGTGACACTGTGTGTGAAGTTTGTTCTGTTTGACTGTTGTATAAAGGCAGTGGGCAGTGTAGATGTGTCCTTCCATAATAAGCTTTTTTGGTGCAGATTCGGTTAGAGTAAATATGGTAATTAAATGCTCAATCTCAATGCATTATTGGTTGAGCTGTTTTCTTTGAAGGTAGCATTTTTCACTTTGTCAGTACCTGTGTATCATGTACCTTGCACTATAAAATAATGAATTGTCACCATCATTCATCACTTTTTATTTAACATGAGTGAAGGAAGCAATATAATTGACAGTCTCATGAAAAAAAAACAAAAAAATTAACCTATACTTAATAACAACCGGCATGAAACAATTAACATATACAAGTTCCTCAAGTAGCTGGAGAAGGAACAGTGGGGGAGTGGAGTTCTGTAAGGGGCTGGAGAAGAACTGATGAGAGATTGTAGCTCCATAAGTAGCTGGAGAGGAACCCGATGAGGGAGTGGAACTCTGTAAGTAGCTAGAGGAGGGACCGTGAGCAAGTCAAGTTCTGTAAGTAGCTGGAGAAGGAATGGTGAGCGAGTCGTGTTATGTACATTACTGGAGAAGAAATGGCGAGTGAGTCGAGTTTGTTACTGTGATGTAACAAGCTGCTTGTTAAGGAACTATAACTTGGCTGAAGAAAATAGTAATATTAAAATATGTTAAACGCAACGTTCATGGCTCAATTTAGATATATTTAGTTAATTTACAGTATTTACGGTTATATAAAAGCAGTAAAAAACTCAGTTGAGTTATTATGGAAAATAGCAACTCTTCATGTTCTAATACGTTAGTACATAAGGATTTTCTGTGACACCTTGGCAAAGACAACACGAGAAACCGCATGTATCCACACAACCAACCCAACCTGTCCCACAGTCATGCACAAAATAATACATACAAGCACATGTATTGTCCACAATTGACAATTAGTCTAAAGTCTGTCTTACCTTGCTTGCTCTGCCCTCCCAGTAGGGTTCTGTGCATCACTCCACATGGCCAAGCTTCAACATGCGAAGGAGCCAATAACAAGTCACTACATCTCTATGGAAAAAATACTTTTTACTTATGAAGTGTTATTTACATTTTACTAGAACCACAGAAGTATGTTTGTCCATAATCGTGATGTCCAATAGATGACAGCTGTGTAAAATATTTAGCTTCTATTTATTAAACATCCGCTGTTAGTTTACAGCAATGAAGAATAGCATTAACATTTGATACCTTTTGCATGATGCAAAAATAGTAACAATCATGGGCTACAGAAGCACTGCTGAGTTCATCTGAGGAGCAAATTAATAATTTATAAGTCCTACAATTATATTAAAATATACATTACATATTCAGTAAAAATATCTGCCAACAGATTTAATGACATGATTAATTATAATACTAAAGAATACAGTTAATTATCACAGATTAGTGTTGATGCTTAATTACATACTTCCTCTTACTAAAGCACCTTCATAACATAATATTCAGCATTAGTTTTATTTTCACTCTGAAATCCAGGGCCTGAAATTCATTTTTCAAAATGGGGGGGAATTCCCCCCTTAAATGTGTGACACATGTGGAAGCTTGGCCATGTGGAGTGATGATGCACAGAACCTACTGGGAGGGCAGAGCAAGCAAGGTAAGACAGACTTTAGACTAATTGTCAATTGTGGACAATATATGTAAGGGGGATTTCTACATTTACTACTGGTGAGCTTAACTACAGGTCTTACCTTGTCCTTTTGAGAGTTTTGTTGCTGTGCTTCAACTTAAGATATAAGCTCAACTATATATGCATTTTTAGCTGAAACAGCCTCGCACTTTCTTTTCAGTGCTGCTGTATGAGAAACACTAGACGAGTGGTGACTTAAAGTCAATGTTTTGTAGCATCGTACATTTAACCAATCGAGCAGCTCATTTTACCGTTATTAAGTTTGAGCCAAGGATATTTTCTTGGCCAAATGGCCTGAAACTTATCTTTCGACTGCTGCTTTAGTTTGATACTGTCACCTGTCTGTGAATCCTGAGGATTAGTTTTGTTAACGTCACCGGCGCTAGTCCGTGCGGGTAACCCCCCTCCCCCCAAACAATAAATGTTTTTAATGGTAACTTCTACACACCTAGGCAAGACACCAAAATCAGTTTCATGTTTATCAGGCTGTATAGTCCAAAGATAAGAGGGAAGTGTAATTTCGGCAAATGTAATAATAGCTTTGCCAAAATCATATTCTACCTCCCCCCCCCCAAAAAAAAAAATGAAGAAAACTATGAAGAAGCTACAATAAATGCTTTTGAGGGTAACATCTACACAGCTAGTCATTTGACATATGTGGGTTTTACACACCACTTAAATAATCCTGTGTGGAGCCTACAGGTAAATCAGTTAATACTAACAGCATAGAAAAACAGGACACTTAAACAAGCAAAAAATGTTGTTTTGAACACTGGTCCACTGGTGAGCCAGCACCACATCAAAAATCAGCAAAAAGCAGCTTATTTTTCATTTAATTACACCAAAATATGCAGCATTATCTCCACTGATTTTATTGAACTATGGATTTGAGCATTTAATCTATAGACTAAAATGTTTGACCAACCAAAACTTAAACATTGTCTCTAAATATGAACTGTGATTATTCAGCTTGTTGTTTTTGCAGTGCAGGTCTCTCTACTCAGGTTGTCACTATAATAGGATGGTATATATGGTGTTTAACCCAACTCTGTACACAGCAAATCTGCCAGTGTTAAATCAATACTATTGGAGTTAAATTAACACTGAGAGTGTTACAGTTCGACACCCTCAGTGTTAATTTAAGTCAAGTCAACTGTATTTATATAGTACATTTAAAAAGACAGCCAGTGTCTGCCAAAGTGCTGTACAAGAACATAAAATAACACAAGATTAAACATTATAAAATCAAGCATATATAATTCTACAGACATTTTACAAAACTTCAAACGCCTGAGAGAATAAATGTTTTAAGGTTTGACTTAAAATGGTCTACAGTAAGGGATTCCTTTAAGTGGGTTGGAAGACAGTTCCAGAGTCTCGGTGCTGCTACAGGAAAAAGCTCGATCACCCTTAGTCTTCATCCTTGAGCGTGGAACGGAGCGTGGAGCGTGGTGGAATGGCAGTGGAGCAAATCAGAGATATAGTGTGGTGCTAGGCCATGTAATGCTTTAAAAACAAATGGTAAAACTTTGTAAGTGATTCTGTATTTTACCGGTAGCCAGTGTAGTGATGCAAGTATAGGTGTAATGCTTTCCCGTTTTTTTGTACCAGTAAGAAGCCTTGCAGCTGCATTCTGAACCAGCTGCAGACGTGCCATAGTGGATTGACTAATACCCAGGTACAGTGAGTTGCAGTAATCAATACGGGAGGTGATAAATGCATGAATGATTATTTCTAAAGTTTGAAAAGACAGGATGCTCTTAAGTTTGGCTATATTTCTCAGGTGATAGAAACTGCTTTTCACAGTGCTGCTTATTTGCTTCTCAAAAGTGAGAGCAGAATCAAAGATAACACCGAGATTTTTCACCCCGCTATGCACGTTGGATTGTAGCGGCCCCATTTCGTTCGCTATGGTTTTTGCCTGTTCAGGATTTCCAAAAATAATAACCTCTGTTCTGTCCTCGTTTATTTTAAGGAAGTTCTCAGACATCCAAAGTTTTATATCATGTAGGCAGTCCAATATATTGCCTAGGGATCTCTTATCACTTGGTTTAAGTGAATGGTAAAGCTGAGTATCATCAGCGTAACAGTGATAAGAGATGTGATATTTTTGAAAAATAGATCCAAGGGGCAGCATATACAGAGAGAAAAGAACAGGTCCCAGGACAGAACCCTGCGGCACCCCACAAGTAACAGAGGCTATAGAGGAGGAAGACTGACCTATTTTAACAAAAAATGATCTGTTTTCCAGGTAAGAGGTGAACCATTTTAGTACGGTACCCTGAATGCCAACACTACGCTTCAGTCGGTCCAGCAAAATAGCATGGTCAACAGTGTCAAAAGCTGCACTAAGATCTAAAAGAATTAAAACAGCACAATTTCCAGAGTCAACGGATAGAAGCAGATCATTAGTTACTTTGAGGAGAGCAGATTCAGTACTGTAATGTGTTCTAAAACCTGACTGAAATGGGTCTTGAATATTATGCAAGTTTAAAAATGAGAAGTTGAGAAAAGACAACCTTCTCCAAGACTTTTGATAAGAAAGGTAACTTGGAAGTTGGTCTGTAATGACTGAGAATAGATGGGTCAAGGCCAGGCTTTTTCAAAAGTGGCTGAATCACAGCTTGTTTAAAACAAGTAGGAACAACCCCATTGACAAGGCTACTATTAATTATAGATAAAATATCTGGACCAATTGATGACAACACACCTTTAAGAAATGGTGTGGGAATTATATCCAGCGAGCAGGTGGTTGGTCTCGTATGCATAATAATATCAGTTAGGTTTGACAGTGACACTGGTTCAAACAAGTTGAAGCTTGCAGAATGTACAGGTAGGACATAAATGTCGTGGGTCAGAGGTGTGATATTTGCTCTCAGGTTTTCAATTTTACGGATAAAAAACATTTTAAAATCTTCACATAAATCAGCAGTTCCTTCGAGAGAGGATGTAGAGGCAGGATGTAATACAGAATTAATTGTTTTAAAAAGGACTTTAGGATTATTGGAGTGTTTGTGGATTATGTCAGAGAAGTATTTGGCTCTAGCAGCTTTAACTGTATGCTGATAATTTGATAGGCATTTTCTTAGAAGCTGGATGGAGATTTGAAGCTTGTCTTTTTTCCACTTCCGTTCTGCCTTTCTGCACTCCTGCCTAAGAGCACAAACATCACTAGTGAACCAAGGCTGTGACTTTGTTTTAGTTTTGTGGAGTTTAAGTGGAGCTATTGAGTCCAGAATTTCGGAACTTGAAGAACTGAACAAAGTAGTTAGCTCATCAATATCAGTTTCAATACATTGAGAAGGATTCACAGCAATACAGTTTACAGGTAGAGTAGGATAGACAGCTAAAAATTGACTGGCTGTGTGAGGTGTGATAGCCCGTTTATAGTATGAAGGCTGACTCTGCTTAGGAGGACGACAGGGAATGGTGACATCAAACAAGATGGGTTTGTGATCAGACAAACATGCATCTACTACCTCTAGGTTGCACACAGAAAAACCGGATGTCAAAACAAGGTCTAGTGTGTGACCTTGCTCATGTGTAGGGCTGGTAACACACTGAATCAGATTAAAAGAATCAACAAGCCGTTAAAATTCAGCAGACAGAGGTTTGGAAAGACAGCAAACATGAATATTAAAATCACCAAGGATCAGAATTTTATCTGACATTGGTAAAATAACTGATAAAAAGTCAGAGAATTCCTGAAGAAAGTCCTTATTGATCTTTGGGGGTCTGTATATTAGAGCACAGAGCATGACAGTTCCACTTTACATAGTTGTACTTCAAAAGTTGAGAACTCTCCTGCCCTGAACAGACGGCACTTAAAACGGTCACTAAAAACAGCTGCAAGACCTCCTCCTCGACCAGAGGCTCTAGGTGTGCTGAAGTAGATGTAGTTACTAGGAGACATCTCAACAAGTGGGCTTAAGTCATTGATGGGTAACCATGTTTCAGTCACAAATAGAAAATCCAATCCACGGGAAATGATGAAGTCATTCAATATGAAAGTCTTATTTACCAGTGACCTAGCGTTAACAAGCACTATCTTAACTGGTAGCGAGTCTACAACTGGTTGATTAACATGACCAGGTAGCGGGGATCTCAGTGGTGTATACTCCAGCTGACGGAGGATTCTCATAGTGACATCGCGATTTCGGCCCTCTTGTTAATCAGGACGGCGACGAGAAGTTGAGTAGATAGAAGGAATAAGATTGTCGGTAACAGTATGTCCATACGTGCACAGGCGACGACGGGATCCCCGATGGATGTAGCGCGGGCGTCGGGCTATCCCCATAGCAACACAGCGTTCATAAACGTGGGGAGGGAGGCGAGTCTTAGTATTTAACCTCAGTAACTCTGATTTCGTGTAGAAAAGCATCTCAGACTTTATATGAGACGCACAAAGCAAAGCATATATAAATCCAATGAGTACCAGAGTTGTCAGATGTATTAAGGCACGCATCGCGACTTGTACACGCAGTCAAGTTAAAATCACGTTAGCCAGCAAGCCATTGGACCAATCCATGAACTGTGTCTAGGAGAAGCAGGTGAAACTACCTATCCGACACATTACACCACTAACTAGCAACTTGCGAGAGTGAAAACTTCACAACTTACAGTAGCAGACAGAGTGGGGCAGAGCAGCGAGGGCTTGTGTTAGACAGGTGACAAAGTCCAGTAAAATCCAAATAGACTCGGGATTCTGTTTAGTCCAGTATCAAATTATACTTCCTTATCCAGCCCGGTTGTGTAGTATCAAACCAGCGACAAAACAATGCAACGACTGGAGCAGCGGCAGACAAACATGCCAGCGTTCACTTCTGGGTGAATTTAACTCTAATAGTGTTGATTTAACACTGGCAGATTTGCTGTGTAAGCACACTTGATTTGGTTATAACTCAGCTCTGGGTCAGAGAACATTAAAATAGTGTACAATGTCACAGTTTCTTCTGAAAAGATGCAAAACACTGAATTTAGACCAATAACACGAGATGATGTTAGGAGCTGTAGCAGAATCTCGGTTGTGTATTTTGTTTTAACAACATTCTAATATTTATTTAGGACTTCCGTTTGTTAAATATAACGCAACTAGTGCTTTATGAGATGTTCTGTTTTCTGTAAACGTAATGAGAATAATAGCATTTAAATACAGAAACAGCAAGTCCAACGTGTTCTGCCTATACTGCTGCTGTAATGTGCGTACAAGGGAGTCGGATGCTTGTTTTAGCCAGCACTCCATGTTTGCGTGCCACACGTTCTTATCAGTCACTGTGCTGGTTCGGAAAGTTGACTGAGAGAAATGTCTCTAAAGCAGAAGGTTCTCGTAGCTCTTTAGGCAGAGGAAAAATGAGCACGTCGAGTGCAGCATCCAGTATAGAAGTCGGTCCGCCCGACCATCCGTCCATCTCACAATCCAAACCGAGGTAAAAGTTTTGTAATTGTGTGCAGGAGTTTCCCGCATTATTAAGGCTAAAATTGTGGTAATCGAAGAAATAGTGCGCAATTCCTGCAATCCCGCACTGAAATTCAGGCCCTGCTGATGTTGCGCCAAATGTTAGATTTTACAGTAGAATTTTTACTTACTATGTAAAATAATCTGACACCAGATTGTACCAGATTGTATGTGTCTGGGCTCACTCTTTAGTTTCTCTCTCTCACCAACTACCAAGTGGTTTTTATAATTTTAAATTTCATTGATATGTAAGTAAGTAAGTAAGATTTATTTATGAAGCACATTTTATACGACAATGTTGACCAAAGTGCTGTACAGAGTACCAATAAATGCTTGGATAAGGGGTTACAGGGGCCCCGCATTGAACAATACTTGTTACAGAGTTGTTCAAGTCAGTCGGTTGAAGTCCAGCGACAGGTTAATCACCACAGTTCACAGGATATCAACACCTCTGTTACTACTGCGGAGAATACCAACACAAGTGTACAGGAGGATGAATCTGATGTTAACCAGAGGAATGGTGGAGAGCAGGACAGGGTGAAACAAAGGGTGAGAGAGAAAGGAATAGGGCAGAGAATAACAGTAAAATGGCCAGCTGCTGTAGATAAAGTAGGGTGGAAGTGTATACATGATGATTTGAAAGGTATTTTGGCTGGTTTGAAAGGCTCAGCAGAGAAGAAATTGAATAGTTAGAATAGGTACTGCAGAAAGAGCTTAAGGGTAGGCTGGCAGTGTTGAGAATAGCAGAGAACTTGAGGAAAAGGAGGAGAAAGAAGGAACATGCTAGGACAGTGTTCTTCAGAAATCCTTTTAATTTTGTGAAGACCTTATTTCTGGGAAATCTGTGAGTTGGAAAGAGGGAATTAGAGGAGCATTTCAATGATGTGTATACAGATCAGGATAAAGCAAAGGAGTTTGAGTTGCCACAAGATATTCCACTACTAGATAGATATATAATTTATTAATCCCTTGCGGGAATTTCCTACTAGGTGAAATAGAGCGGCAAATGGACGTTAGCCCACCAAAATGGACTGAGGTTCAAGGTGTGGTGCATCATGCAAAGGCTTGTTCTGCGCCAGGGCCTAATGGTGTCGTATTGGATGTACAAATATGCACCTGAGGTCTTGAAGTTTTTGTGGAGGCTGATGGTTATAGTTTGGAAGAAAGGGATCATTCCAAAAGAATGGAGAAGAGCAGGTGGTATCTTTAATCCTAAGGAGAAAGATGCTGTAGGTATAGAACAGTTTTGGCCCATAAGTCTTCTTAATGTGGAGGGTAAGATTTTCTTTAGTGTGATAGTGCGGAGACTTGCTGCGTATTTGAAAGAAAACAAATTAATTGATACGTCGGTACAAAAGGCAGGGGTTTCTGGCTTTGCAGGATGTTTGGAACATAGCAGCATGATCTGGCATCAGATTCTGGCATGGAGATCATCATGGACTTCAGACGGACTAGGAACCAAGCTCACATCCCCATCTCCATCAGTGGAGCTATAGTGGATCAGGTGTCTAGCTTTAAGTTTCTTGGTCTCCACATCTCCAGTGATCTCACCTGGTCCTTGAACTCCTCCGTCCTCATCAAAAAGGCGCAAAAGCGCCTTTATTTTCTTTGGAGCCTCAAGAAAGCTCACCTGTGTACCAGGATCCTGGTGAACTTCTACCGCTGTACCATTGAGAGCATACTTACTAACTGCATCTCTGTATGGTACAGCAGTTGCTGCGCTGCAGACCGCAAAGCACTCCAGCGGGTAGTAAAAACAGCACGGCGCATCATGGGCACAAAGTTACCCACCATCGAGGACATTCATCACAAGCGCTGCCTGGGTAGGGCAAGAAACATTATCAAGGACGATGTTGTATGTACGATTTCACCATTAGCATTTACAATGGCGATGGAGGTAGTAATCAGGGCTTCTAAGTGGGTTGTAGGTGGGGAGAGGTTGCATGGTGGTTACTCGGCTTCCCCCAATCAGGGCTTACATGGACGACATGACGACCCTGGCGACTACTGTGCCTTGCACACGGCGGTTGCTAGGGAAGTTGAGTGATAATCTAAGGTTGGCTAGACTGAAAGTTAAACCAAGTAAGTATAGAAGTCTGACGATTGTCAAAGGGAAACTTGTTCAGGAAAATTTTGTGGTGGAAGGAGAAATGATTCCTACAGTACTGGAAATACCAGTGAAGAGTTTAGGTAGATGGTATAGTGCAGCAGTAAATGATATAGACCAAGCTGTGGGAATAAAGGCTGATTTGGTGAAGGCTATTGATAACATAGATAGATCATGTCTGCCAAGGAAGTTGAAATTATGGTGTCTGCAATTTGGCTTACTGCCTCGTATTAGATGGCCGTTGACAGTTTATGATGTTTCGATTACAGAAGTAGAGAGGATGGAAAGGGTTATGAACAAGGCCATTGGGAAGTGGCTAGGGGTGCCACAGTGTTTAAGTAGTGTGTCATGTTATGGGAGAGAGGGGTACTGGAGCTACCACTCAAGTTTAGTTGAGGAGTTTAAATGTGCAAAGGTGAGTCGTGAGTTGATTTTGTCAGGATCAAAGGATGCAGTGGTTAAAGCAGCAGCACCAGTCACAAAAACAGGAAGGAAGTGGAACCCCAGAGTGGCAGTGCAGGTAGCCAGGAGCTCATTAGAGCTAAGGGATGTGATTGGCCAGGTGCAATGCGGAAGAGCAGGCCTTGGGTCAGGTGATTCATGGAAAGCTTTTAGTAAGGCCACATCACCAGAGAGAAGGAAAATGATTATTATTAGATTTATTCGCGATCAGGAAGAGGAGGCACGGTGTGCAACAGCAGCATCACAGGCCAAACAAGGCCAGTGGCTTCGCTGGGAGAATTTAGAGAAGTGGAAGATCACTTGGCAAGAACTGTGGGCAATGGAGGCAAGTCGTATTAAGTTTTTGCTTTGAGCGACTTATGATTTTTATTTTATTTTAATTTATTTATAAAGCGCTTTTTACAACTGATGTCACAAAGCAGCTTTACAGGGTTAGTAATAATAAACATCAAATCATTAATCCCTAATCCCCGGTGAGCAAGCCAACGGCGACAGTGGCAAGGAAAAACTCCCTCAGAGCTGGAGGAAGAAACCTTGGGAGGAACCAGACTCACATGGGGGACCCATCCTCCTCTGGTCTGCTAATTCTAAGTGTGTGATGAATCATAATCATATGATCTTGTTGTAAGGTTCAGGTGAACTGATATGGTGACAGTAGTGGGACAGGAATGATGATGATAGTGGGAGCAATGATAACAGCCAGAAAGTCCATATGAACTCCAATGTGGGCAGTAGAGTAGAGTAGGGTATCTGGAGCAGGCCACAGTAGCTGGTCGTTGGTGGGCATCTGATCCAGGGAAGCATCATGGAGAGAATACCAATCAGCCTTGTGATGTCCTTCCAACTCCACAAAACCTTGGACAGTTGGTAGGTGAAGACCCTAGTTGTAGATTATGTACAGGGGTTGGCACGCTGAGGCATATTCTATCAGCTTGTAAGGTTAGTTTGTCGCAGGGGAGGTATACATGGAGTCATAATCAGGTGCTAAGGGTTTTAGCATGTTTGTTGGACAGTAAACGCATGGAGGTGAATGCATTGAATAGTGGTTGTAATCAGGGTTCTAAATTAACTTTTTTGATCACCAGCCATTGTGGCTGGTAACTCTCTAAAGTTACCGGCCAATCAGAATTTCCACTAGCCAAATTTTATGCGGTAAAAATAAGAGAAATTAGTGCCACTGAATGCATTTGATAATTTTATTAACATTGTTAGCATGAAAAACACAACATATACCATCAAATATATCTGTCTGTCTGTCCATCTGTCTTCAGAGCATTGGCCCCGTCAGGGTTGCCAGGTCCAGCAACAATATCAGGCAAAGTCAGTCTAAACCCACCCTTCAGAAGTTTAAACTAGCCCAAAATAAGTCTGTCACACGTTTGAAGCAAATAACAAAACAACTATGAGAGTATTTTGTTTATAATTGATTTAGCAGTCATTAGTGTTTATTAGTTCTTTTATAACAGTTTTATATCCAGTCAAGAACATTTAATAGTAACACAATTAGCAAAAAAAAAAAAACTGGAACTGATAT
>BRDA01085412.1:5026-15414 GCA_036984385.1 Crenuchus spilurus
ATAAACGTATATATATATATATATATATATATTATATATATATATATATATATATATATATATATATGCAAATATGACAATACAATTACATAACACTCTATACTGTATGCCCTATATAGTGATATGTATTTAGTCTTTAAATCATATGATAGAAATGTATGATGGATACTATAACCAGTCTCCACAGCAGAACCATAAGCTCCATGGCTCCCTCTGTCAACCACTTTTAAGAACATTAATAGCAAGGATTGCTCTCATCCTCTTTGCCTCCTTCAATACAAGCATGAATCCTTTTTGTTTATCGATCCAGTGCTCTGCTATGACCTAAAAATCTTCAAGCCTCTTTGGGAAAGCAGAGGTGCAAAGCAGAACCCAACCCATGAACACCTAAATACATTTTTCCAAAGTGGTTCAAGCCACAAGCAGAAAGGAAATGTTTACTTTACAGTAATTACTCGACCTACTTTTGTTTAGCCTTTTTTTCCTGCTCTGTTCAAACCCACCATGCACAAAGTCTGGTTTGTTTTATAACATGTAATTTCTTACATGATATTCGCCATTTGCAAGGCAACTCCCTCACAGCTGTCTCGAGGGAACATAAAAAGTAATGAACGTGTCGTGGCAGCAGCCAGGGCCACGCTACAGCAGAGAGATCTCTCAGGCGCAGGATATGAGCTGGTGTGTTCTGGTCTTGCAAGCATCCAGAAGACCCTGCAGCCAGCAGACTGTTGATAATTAATCAAAGTGAATACAGACAGAGCCCTTCACTTCTCCCAACTAGCCTCAGCCAGTGCACAGCTGGGTCCACCAGGAGCGGAAATGCAAGGCAGGCCCTTTAAACTGAAATAATCTGTTGCATTAGTAATTCTGCAATATAAGTGTGAGCTTTTTGCATTGCATAATCATTTGCTGTGAATGGTTAAAGCACTGAAGTTGGTAAAAAAAATAAGCAAATCAGAAGTGATACTAAACTGAACTTGATGGTGTCTTCCTGTGTTAATAATACTTATTAGTGAAACCAATTTATTCTAATTTTGCAGAAAATGGTTTAGACGCTTAATAATAATTTTAGTGTGTAACCCTGTAAATTAAATTTGTAATTCACTTTGAAATTTCTCAGGAATTATGATATAACTTCTCCATATGAATCAGTACGTTTAACATGCTTGCCTGTGACTAGCCTGTGAGACCTTAATTAAGGACCTGGATGTCTAGATCTGGATGGTCTGAGAAAAATCTTGGTGATGTTGTGATGTGGCAATATGTATTGACAATAACCAGCAGACAGCTACAGCCTTAATATCAGAAGTAACTCTCAAATACTTACCAGCAGGGATATTGATAGAACCCCTTATGAGAAAGAAGTAAAGCTTCAACCTCCTTTTATGTTAAGCAGAAGGATCCATGTGAGGCATAAGAGGAGGGGAGGTTGGAGAATGTAGAGTACCTGTGAGAAGGGAATAAAGATAAAATAAGCACATATGCATAGATTGACTTACCAGTAGATTAAGGAATACATTTATGAGATTAACTGTGGTATTATACCTGAACATTAACCCCTGTAGAAATTGATTTAACCCAGTGCAGAGTTATAGGGTATAAAAGACCTATGATGAACAGTTAATGGGGGTCCAATAATTTCAGTCCACAGTTCAGTTAAGAGGAGCTAGGACTCATTGTTGGAACTAGAGTGAGCTAAGCAGAGATAGAGAATCTCTAGATGCTGTTTAAACCTTGCAGTTGATCAGCCAAACCAGTAACTATTTAGCAACCCGAACCAGGGATATTTATTTTGCCTTTTATTCTTTGTACTGTCTCATTTTTCATCTGTGAAATTCATTTTTAAATAAAGCCACAAAAAGGAAAACTTCAGTAGCCAAGCATCACAGATATACTGTATATTTACAGAAATAACTGGGCAATCTTACGTGACTTTTGAGTTTGGTGTTTGTTAGAAATGTTAGCCTCACAGCTCATGTTCTAAACTAACAAAATTTGGACTCCAGACATGGCTGTACACAGTCTTGGTTGTAAGACCTGACAGTACCGAATCGGCTTTGGGAGAAGTGTCTGAAAACATTTTCCAGTATTTTCTGAACTATTGCATTGATAACATAATGGTGCATCATATTTATATTTTTCAACTTATCTCAGATGTATTCAAACATTTTGAGAACACATTTTGCTCTGTGTTTCTTAGACTTACAGACTAGTCAATGAGATTTATGAAGCAAAATTGTTTTTTCTGCTGTACTTACATTTAAGTACCTGTAAGAACTGGTGTTTTATATTTATTAATATGTGCATGTTACTCTGTAAGTTGAAGGAATTTATAGAGTACATTTTATTCTCTTATTTGGTGTTCAGAAGCGTATATTTTAAAGCATAAAACTACAATACATTTTAAGAACATAGATGAGATTGAACACTTATTGTAAATATATGTTCTAAATACATATTTTATGATTATTTCAGTTGATTTCATCATAAATTTATGTCAGAGCACATCAAGTATGTGTGCCCTGTGACTAATGAAACCAAAAGAGGTGGCATGGTGGCTTAGTGGTTAGCACATTTGCTTCTCAGCACTGAGTTCTTGGGTTCAAGTCCCCATCTTGGTGGAGTTTCCATGTTCTCCACGTATCTGCATCGGTTTCCTCCCACAATCCAAAAACATGGAGATTAGGTGATTTGGCTACTTTAAATTGCCCTGGTGTGTGTGTGTATGCCCAGATATGGTTGGCACTCTGTCCTGGGTGATCTACCAACCCCTCACCCACCCCCAGTGCTGGATGCAGTCCTCCAGGTGAATGGTCACTTCTGGTTGAGAGTACACCGTGCACAATTGGCTGCTGCTTCTCATCGGTGTGTGTGGTTGAAGTGTTTAAATGGATTGTGCTGATATATAAGTTTAATGTTCATTTCATTTTATGACTAAAAAAATCATACATCGGAAATATGTGTGACTTTTATCTGAATACAGGCTTTCCCTAAATTTACAGCAGTTTCAGTGACTGTGTGTCTATGCATCCAGTCTCTTATTCAACTTTGTCATATAACAGTTTAAAGCAGGAGTATCAGTTTTCCTTTTCTAATTAAAAGTATTACAGCAATTTTAAAACCTGACAAAAACAACAACTAATCTATTGCACTAAAATCACCTAGAGAAGAGAATCATTCATACACCTTTAACACAGCACAGGAGCTGCTCTGCAACTACACAGCAAACGGAATATTTTATTATTATATACTAAATGTTATCAGTGATGTATAGAGGTATTCTGTGACTGTGAGCTAACTTTTATCAACTCACCTACACACTGACTACAAGCTCCTGTAAAATGTAACCCTGTGATGCCATATAAACCAAAACTTGAAAAACGATAAATACTCTAGTACAGTGGTTCTCAACCGGGGGGCACAGACATCTCACAGGGGGCCCAACCACAGGACGGGAGGGGAGAAAAATCACAAAACATCCTGGACTCATTGGCTATTAGTACAAAGGAGATGCAGAAAATGCCCGCCCCCCCTTGAAATGTAAGCGGTTGGATTATTATAACTAACAAACAAATCAACCACACAGTTTCCTTTCAAATCCACCAATTAAAACAGAGAAGAGTTTACTGAACCGACGTGACGTCAGGGCTACTATATTAACATTTGACAACATGTGCTAGCAACATTCACTCGAGTTCTCTAGTCATGTTTTTTTGTGGTCGCGCTGTTATCCTTCTAAACACTTCTCTGTTAAAAAAAACTAACCAAACAAAAAGGTTTTTATAAAGATTTCCTATCTCAGCCCTAGATAGTTATTTTTTAACTGCTAGGCATGCAGTTACCTATCTAGCATACATTTTCACTGCGTTACAACACAACTACGACATTGATTTCATCTACAGTCATTATCTTGGGTGCTTCTTAGTGATAGGGGACCCAGGACTATACCCAAAAATCCTAAATATGTTAATATGATTAATATGGCGCCAAGTATAATTTAGAAATCTATACAAAATGAGACTGTGTAGTTAGACCAGAGGAGGACTAATGAATTTCACCCACCTGCACAAATGAAATAAAGTAACACTGCAGTTCAGAAAGAATTGTGTTTAAAGGCTGTAAGACACATCTAATACAACTGACTGAAGCTCACCTTCATAAATGTGAATATGTTACAAATTACTCTATTGTTTATAACATTTTAGGATGAATATTTGACTATTCATTCACAGAAGATTACTCAAGTTCAAATATTTGTAGACTTAATGTGAATTTAATTTGTTAATTTATGTGTGATGTAGACAATTAGCAAATTCAAAGTACAAATCCCATTTCCAGAAAAGTTGGAGCATCTGTAATTTGTTAATTTTTTAATTCACATGAAACTTTATATAATAGACAAATTGATAAATAAATTAACTGTTTTCAATGACAAACTTAGTTCTATTTAAAACCCGATGACTGTAACACACATAAACAAAGTTGGGACAAAGAAATAACGTATGTACCACATTACCTTTTCCTTTAATTATATATTATATGATATAATTATATCATTTGGGAATTGAAGATATTATTTAATTGGAATTTTAATTATTTTTGTTGGATAATAGCAGTAAGAAGTCAACATTGTCTGATTCCCTCTTCATGATGTGCCATACATTTTCAATAGGAGACAGATCTGGACTGCAGGACAGACAGTCTAGCATACACACTTTATGTCTATGAAACCAAGCTTTTGTAAAAATAAATAAATAAATAAATATCTGGGACAGTCTAAGACTGAAAAGGTTGTAAAAGAAGCACTGTTCTGGAAGATTCCATTATTAGCAATTCACCTGGTAACAAATGAAGTCAAAAAGATTTACAGTGCCCTCTATAATTATTGGCACCCCTAGTTAAAATGTGTTAAAAGCCTTAAAATATATATTTTTTAACTGCAGAAGCATAATCTCACTCTGAAAAAATGTAGAAGAAAGCAACCTTCAACTCAAGTGAAAAAAGAAAGAAAAAATAATGACTAAGAAATAATTATTTCCCATAAAATGACCTGGGTTGCATTTCCCAAAATCGATTGAACCTAGCGATTTACGAACAACTTTAAGAACGACGTAACTTTAAGAACACGATTTTTCCGACTGTTTCCCAAAAGCCTACTTATCTTCCAAACTTATGAACGAGTCCCTAAGTAGCACTTAGTTGACTCCGCTCTCGTGTCTGCATCAAATAGGCTCGGCCAGTCGAAAACTGAACCACCGATTTACATGCATTTCTTCATTATTATGCCACAAACGTAGCATTATGTAAACAATAATTATAAAAACCAAACATCAAAAACGTATTTACACTACATACATGCAAAAAAATTTTTTAATTCACTTGCAGTTGCTGTCAATCGCATGCCAAGCCTATCTATAAATAGGCAAATCCTCTTGGTTACGTGTCCATGATTAATTAGTGAATTTGATTCATTAAGAGTTGACAAACTTAGTAGGCGAATTTGTAACCATTGCTTGGGACACAATATATTAATTTACTACTACGACTCTTACATTGGATAAAAAATCCATTGCATTTATGTAATTTATATGTGTATATCAATAAATAATATATTGTACTTTAAGCAATCTTAGTTTTTTGTGAAAATAATAATTTCAGCTTAATATGTACATGTATGTGCAGTATTGAACTAAGGACGCTGGCTCTAATTTACATGACGCAATTACGCTTTCAAAAGAAAATTTAAATGTTCATGAATTCTTGTTTAATACGCATGCGTGTTACATTTTTCAAAGGATGATCAGCGCCCTCTTTTGTTTTTCAGACAGAACTGCACATGAACTTCAAGTTAAGAACAACTTGGCCACTTACGAGAGGGTCAGACCACTCGTAGATTTACAAACGAGTTTAAGTACGATGTGGGTTATGAAGGCTTTCAGGAAACACTCGTAAATTTAAGAATGTTCATAAGTATGAGGTTACGAAGTACTTAGCGTTAAGAACGTTTTGGGAAACATACCCCAGTTCCACAATTATTGGCACCCTTAACAATTTCTTGGAAATAAATGTATTTCAAACATTTATGTCATTCTATTGTAGTTTATAAAGTGGATTAAAATATCTAGGAACCTTTAATTAGTAATTCATCACTTCCTGTTTCCCTGGGGTATAAATATGGCATTACACAGAGGTTTATTTTTCTTACTCACTCTTAAACATGGGAAAGACAAGAAAACACACTATTCAAGTAAGGCAGATGTATGTCGACCTTCATAAATCAGGCAATGGCTACAAGAAAATAGCCATTCACCCGCAGATGCCCTTATCTACAGTCAGAGCAATCATCAAAAAGTTCAAAACATCTGGAACTGTGAAAAACAAGGTTGGAAGAGGACACTTGTGTATCTTGCCACCATGCACAGTCAGAAGGATGGTAAAAGAAGTAAAAAGCTCTCCAAAGCTCACTGTAAGATAATTGAATCAAATGGTAGCATCTTGGGATTACGAGGTCTCTCAAACAACCATCAGGTGCTATCTAGCTGCCAACAAAATAGAGCTTTTTGGCAACAAACACTAAGTGGAACACCAAGGACGAGTACGCAGAAAAACACCTCATGCTCACTGTTAAGTAATGGAGAGGATCGGTGATGCTGTGGACCTGTTTCTCCTCCAAAGGACTTGGGAACCTTGTAAGGATACATGGGATTGTGAACTCATTGAAATATCAGAACATTTTTAATCAGAATCTGGTGGCCTGTACCCGATAGCTGAAGATGGGTCATCACTGGGTCTTTCAGCAAGATAATGACCTTAAAAATGTGGCCAAATCTACTCAAAAATGGTTCACAATGCACAAAATCAAACTCCTCTCATGGCCATCTCAGTCCCTAGACCTCAACCCAATAGAAAACATGTGGGGTGAGCTGAAGAGGAGAGTGCATAGGAGAAGACCCAGGACTCTGGATGATTTAGAGAAGTTGAGCAAAGCAGAATGGTCAAAGATCCCTCTTTCTATATTCTCCCATCTTGTGTTATAGGAGAAGATTAAGTGCTGTCTTGTTGGCAAAAGGAGGTTGTACAAAGTACTAACACCAGGGGTGCCAATAATTGTGGCACACATGATTTCATTCAAAATATTTATTTCTTAATGTGTGATTTTTTTCCCCATCAAATAAAGGCACTTGAATTAAAGCTTTTTTTTTTGCATTGTTGTCCCATATTATTATTATTTTTTAATAATTTATTAGAAGCCAAAGAACATTTCTTAACCAGGGGTGCCAATAATTATGAAGGGTGCTGTAGTATAAGAGGAGCATCCAGCAAAGGTTTCATCTTTGCTAGCAAGGATGGTCATGGTTCACCATTTTGGGCTAAACATGTTGAGAAAATTGTCAGTCAGTCCAAAGATTGCAAAGAATTTTGCTCTTTCACCCTTTATAGTTTTTATAATATTGTTGAAAGATTCAGGGAGTCAGAGGAAATCTTGATCCTTTAAAACAAAGTGAGGTAGCAGCGACTGAATGTGCATGACCATTAACCCCTGAGATGTTATTGTCTGAGAAGTATCATGCTACTATGATAGACATAGCCATGTAAACCTGGAGAACTTTGCAAATTCATTGTCACTTAACACAGCCCACCACTGCATCAAGAAATGCATATATTATATAAATAAAAAGCCATATATTAATTATGTGCAGAAACGTCAACTAGTTCTGTGGACCAAAAATCATCTGAGATTACTATAAAGAAGAAATAACGCAGAAAGAAAAAATAACTGAGTACACATTACAGGAATTTTATTTAATTAATATTCAAGTTGTTGAGTTTTTCATTGATCGTTACTTGATGTTAGTTGCTGTACTTCAATGTCAACTTCCAAGTTTAATATCTGTTCAGAGTGTAGACATTAGGGCAACTTATTAAGAAGCATAATGTCAGCTTCCACTGTTATGCTGATGACATACAGCTGCACTGTCCCATGACAACAGCTCTTTAGAATTCCTAGAATACCCAACCTGACTAAACTTTTCGTCGTCTCTGTCCCCTGCATTGGAATGCTGGAGCCATTAAACATTAAACACATTCATCTGACCTGAAGAAAGTCATTCATGCAATCATTTCTTCTAGATTTGACTACGGTAACTGTTTATACACTGGGAATAACCAGTGTCTATTATAACAGTTACAGTTAGTACAGCAGCTAGGTTACTGACCAGCACCAAGAAAAGAGGTTATATTAAACCAGCCCTCGTTTCATTTCACTAGTTACCAGTTTAGTAAAGTGCTTTTATTTGTTTTTAAAGCTCTAAATGGTTTAGCCTTGTCTAATATTGGCAGTTTGCTTACACCCTCAACAATACAGGTCTGAGGTCATCCTCACAGAATTTACTGACTGTTCCTTTAGGGCTTATCTGAAACTTAAACGTAATCATACTTATGCACTTTATACTCCATGACTAGAACAGTCTAGCTTCAACTATTTGTCAAGCCCCCTCTACCTCAGTTTTTAAATAAGGTCTTAAAACCTACTCACAAACCTGCATCTGAACAGTAAGAGACTGTGGTGTTAGGTGTTTCATTGTCTTTCAATTCATTTTATAATCTAACCTACTTTTTCTGTTTATTCTTATTATTATTGTCATCTCTCTATTTTATGTGACTCATTTTATTCACTGTGATAATTTAATGTGCAGCACTTTGATCAATGCAGGTTGTTTTAAGAGTGCTTTATAAATAAACTTTTACATACTGCATTAGAATATAATAACAAATTCCATTCAAAAAGTGAAACTTGTATATCATATTCATTCATTACACACAGACTGATATATTTCAAAAGTTTATTTCTTTTAATTTTAATGATTATAACTACAACTAATGAAAATCCCAAATTCAGTACTTCAGAAAATTAGAATATTACTTAAGACCAATACAAAAAAATTATTTTTAGAAATGTTGGCCAACTGAAAAGTACGAACATGTACAGCACTCAATATATATTTGGGGCTCCTTTGGCCTGGATTACTGCAGCAGTGCGGCATGGCATGGAGTCGGTCAGTCTGTGGCACTGCTCAGGCGTTATGAGAGCCCAGGTTGCTCTGATAGTGGCCTCAGCTCTTCTGAATTGTTGGGTCTGGCGTATCACATCTTCCTCTTCACAATAGCCCGTAGATTTTCTATGGTGTTAAGGTCAGGCGAGTTTGCTGGCCAATTAAGAACAGGGATACCATGGTTCTTAAGCCAGGTACTGGTAGCTTTGGCACTGTGAGCAGGTTTCACATTTTGAATGGAACCTGTACTTACTAGTCCTTAGTTGTGATACAGAATTTTCTGAAACAATATTTCTTAATCCTGATTTAGCTCCCCAACTAATTATCAAGCACTTCATAGTCAGGGCAGGCAATATTTGAAAGTGCAGTGGCAGTAGGCCAACGGGAACAGAATTAAGAAACATTGATCCAATTGCAGAGCTCACCACCAGTCCTCTCAGAAACTAACCCTCAACCAGTTCTCTTAGGTTCTTTGTAATTATGGGTTGAGTCCGCACTGTGATGGCAGCATGCCTGTAGCATCTGTTCTTCCTCTTGACTCCCCCATTTGTCCTCTAAACAACTGCCTGACAGTATATTAACGCTTTGAGGTCAGACTCGCTAAAGGCTTTCATCTCTTAAGCAGCCTATATCTAGTACCGTGTCATCTGATTAGGAGCCCATGCAGAACAAGCCTTTTTAATGTAAATAATCAGCCACTGATGTGACCATCAAACAGTTAAAAGAAAGAAACCCCACAAAGGACTGCTGCAAAAGAAAAAAAATAACTAATTTATGTTTTATTGTGTTTCTTAAACTCAGCACAACTACAACCTGGTGTTTAGAGAAACAAATTTATCATGACAAGGTCAAACTCAATGAATTGTAATACACACAATCAAGGCTAGGATATTTAACTTATTACTGTTTTGCATTTTATTTGAAACCTATTCTGATTACTGTTATGAACTCTTGTAAGTTAATTGGTGTGAACATAAGAAATTAACTTGGTCAAAATGTATCTGCATTTCCACTTGAGTCATTACATTGTATTAACATTTCATGAAGAGAAATGGCACAAAAAAATGGCAAAAAGTACAAACCGGATTCCAAAAAAGTTGGGACACTAAACAAATTGTGAATAAAAACTGAATGCAATGATGTGGAGGTGCCAACATCTAATATTTTATTCAGAATAGAACACAAATCACAGATCAAAAGTTTAATCTGAGAAAATGTATCATTTTAAGGGAAAAATATCTTGCTTCAAAATTTCATGGCGTCAACAAATCCCAAAAAAGTTGGGACAAGGCCATTTTTACCACTGTGTGGCATCCCCCCTTCTTCTTATAACAC
>BRDA01085415.1:3646-27554 GCA_036984385.1 Crenuchus spilurus
CGAGAAAGTTAGTTCGGGGACAACAACACAGAACTTCTGTAATTCCATACCTACCGGAATGTAAAAAAAAATTAAATTACTATTCTTACGACCCCTTATACAACAAGAACAAGAGGAGTAAAAAAAAATGTAAGGCCATCCATACCTTAATGTCTTCAAGACACAACAACAGGGGCTTGATTGAAAGAGCATCTTTTTTAGAAGCATGTATATCTGACTGTCGTCCGCATAAAAATGAAAATAAATCCCATGTTTCCTAAGTATTGAGCCCAGGGGAAGCACATAAAGTGAGAAAAGCAGGGGCCCAAGGATTGAGCCCTGTGGAACCCCATAGAGTAAGGAAGTGGATGAAGATTCAAAATCAGCTAGACTTACAGACATAGTTCTACATGACAAGTAGGACCTAAACCATTTTAACACAGTACCACCAAAGAGGAGTTTGGTCTGTAGGCGACCCAATAAAAGGCTGTGGTTCACTGTGTCAAATGCAGCAGTTAGGTCGAGGAGAACAAGAACAACATATTCCCCAGCATTGTTTGCCCTAAATATATCATTAAAAACCCTCACTAAAGCAGACTCTGTGCTGTGCTGGGTTTTAAAACCTGACTG
Source organism: Crenuchus spilurus (assembly GCA_036984385.1). Classification (NCBI taxonomy): domain Eukaryota; kingdom Metazoa; phylum Chordata; class Actinopteri; order Characiformes; family Crenuchidae; genus Crenuchus; species Crenuchus spilurus. The sequence goes on from BRDA01085415.1 coordinate 4,256, forward strand.
AAAAGCCTCATTGATGTTGTGTTCATCTAAATAGGGCTTGACCTGTGAATAAACAACTTTCTCTAAAACTTTTGAAATAAAAGGCAATTTAGAAATAGGTCTAAAATTTGCAAAAACAGTTTGGTCAAGGCCAGGTTTCTTGAGGAGAGGTGTTGTACGTGGCTGCAGCAGTATTGACCACTAGAGGTCGCCACCTCCCTGTGCCTGCCGGACTATTGCCCACAATTGAACTTGATGAGTGGCCATCAAGCTGCACTACAAAGGTAGGCCACTCACAGTTCAGAGTGTGGGACATTCACCGCATGTACCATACTGCTACTCACCTCATCACAGGACTGCCACTCACCCCTCATCAACTCCTCTACTCTGTGTCTCATCTGCCTCACCTCTTCAGTCATGGTTCCAGATCAGTGCATAGCCGCAGTCAGGCTACTAGCCTCAGAAGGCAGGCCTAAAGCCAATAGGCCTCCCACAGCTCCCATTCAGCCTTCAGCCCTCAGTTGAGAAGCCGGCTGCGTCCTTGTGTCTCCTTGTCTTTGTGGTATGTGTTTGTTTGGTCTTCTCTGTTTAGGTTTAGGTCCCTGTAGTTTGGTGGTTCATGGTTGGTCGGGTTTTGGTTCTCCGGCCTCCCTGCACTCTCAGCCTTTGTGATAGTGGCTGATATGGAAGGTCAGCCACTGCTGAGAGTGTAGGGAGGGCTTGGAGGGTGCCCGGTCAGCCATGTGCCACCTTTGTTTAGGTCAGTGTAGTTTAAGTTTAGGTTAGGTCCATTTCAGTCCGCCTACACTCCTAGCCTTCGTGATAATGGCTGGTTCGGAACATCAGCTGTTGTTAGAGAGTGTAGGTTGGACTGAAATGGAGCGTCGCCCCTAGTATCTCTCTAGTATTAAGTTTGTATGGTCCCTGTTCTGAGTCGGTCATTGTAAGGTCCCTGTTCTGAGTCGGTCATTGTAAGGTCCCTGTTCTGAGTCGGTCATTGTAAGGTCCCTGTTCTGAGTCGGTCTTAGTAAAGTCCTTCTATTAGATTCCTGTGTTTCCGTCCCAGTCTCCTTGTCTTGTCTTGTGTTTGTGTCTCAAATATCAATAAACATCAATATTGCACTGTTCATCTGTCTCCGGGCCCTTCATATATAACAAGAGGCTGCACCACAGCATGCTTAAAACTCACAGGAAAAATGCCTGACGGCAAACTACTATTTACAATAGCAAGGACAGTCGGTCTTATTGTAGAAATATCCTCCTTAAAAAAACTAAGAAGGAGCAGGATCACAAGGAGAACCCAATGGCTTAATATGTTTGACTACATCCTTTAAGAAAGTCAGATTCACTGGTTCAAATTGATCAAACACAGCTGAATATGGAGTCATACAAGAAGGATCACAAGTAGGTGTTGAAATAAGGGCTCTTGCAGTAGCAACCTTATCAATAAGTGCATGAAATCATTACATGTTTTAGAACTAGCTTCTAAACAAAAAGGCTGCAGGGCATTAAGAGCAGAATCAATCATTTTAAACAGCATCCGTTAATTATTTTGATAGGACACAATAATGTTGGACAGATATTTCCTTTCAGTGTCCTTCTGGTAATGTTGCCAACAGTTCTTAAAGATGTGGAATGAAACTTGCAATTTATCCTTTTTCCATTTCCGTTCAGCTTTACCTCATTCCTGTCTGGCAGTGCGAGGTTTCTCATTAAACCATGGGTCGGTTTTAACTTTAGACTGCATGATTTTAATAGGGGCAACAGTATTCAAAATACTTCTACAGGATACATCTAACCAGGAACTTAGTTGCTCTGCATCTAAGTCAAAGGGAACCCTAAGCTGCTCAAAGGCAGCAGGAAACTGGCTAACAGTAAAAGGGTTAAAAACTCGATGACGACAAACAGGAACGAGAGGTTTAACCATGGCTCTGGATAGCATAACATTAAAGAAGACAGGCATATGATCTGAGAAAGTATTTTCACCTATTTGCAGATCAATCACAGATAAGCCATAAGAGAGGACAAGGTCCAGTGTGTGACTATGTTTGTGTCTGGGACCAGTCACCCACTGCACCAGGTTAAAAGAGTCAATAAGAGTAAGAAAGTCCTTCACCATTGGCTTTTCGGGACAACATATATGAATATTAAAATCTCCAAGTATAAGTACATGATCATACTCGGTCATCTTTTCTGACAGAAATTCAGAAAGTTCACTTAAAAAGTCCTGGTCAAATTTCGGAGGACGGTAGACGACGGCACAGTACAGGGTCAGAACGACTCAGTTCAAATAACGTTACCTCAAAACTTAAAGAAGATATAGTGCGTGGCTTACATTTATAGTGCTTCTTGTAAACAGCCGCCATTCCTCCTCCACGTCTGGAAGTCCGAGGGCAGCTTAAATATGAGAACCCAGATGGTAAAAGCTCCACAAAGACACTGGAGTCACCAGCCTCAATCCAGGTCTCTGCTATGCAAAGAAAATCCAGGCTACTTGAAGTAATTAATTTTACCCCTAAACAAAATCCAGTGCAATCAACTGCCTTCAGAAGTCACTTAATTAGTTAACAGAGTCCAGCTGTGTGTAATTTAGTCTCAGGATAAATACACCTGTTCTGTGAAGGCCTCAGTGGTTTGTTAGAGAACAAGGATCCCAAGGAGCACTGTTCAATCCATCATCCAGAAATGGAATTGAAATGAAATTCTCCAGAAATGAAATTCTACAACTGCAAACCTACCAAGACATGGCCGTCCATCAAAACTGACAGATTGAGCAAGGAGAGCACTGGTCAGAGATGCAGCCAAGAGGCACATGGTCACTCTGGAGGAGCTGCAGAAATCCACAGCTCAGGTGGGAGAATCTGTACAAAGGACAACTGTAAGTTGTGCGCTCCACAAGTCTGGCCTTTATGGAAGAGTGGCAAGAAGAAAACCACTGTTGAAAGAAGGACATACAGTAAGAAGTGTCGTCTGCAGTTTGCCAGAAGCCATGTAGGGGACACAGTGTGGAAGAAGGTGCTCTGGTCAGATGAGACCAAAGTTTAAGTGTTATGTGTGGTGGCAAAGTAACACTGCTCATCACCCTGAACACACCATCCCCACTGTGAAACATGGTGGTGGCAGCATCACACTGTGGGGATGCTTTTCTTTAGCAGGGACAGGGAAGCTGGTCAGAGTTGATGGGAAGATGGATGGAGCTAAATACAGGGCAATCCTGAAAGAAAACCTGACGGAGGCTGCAAAAGACTTGAGACTGGGAAGGAGATTCACCTTCCAGCAAGACAATGACCCTAAACATACAGCCAGAGCTACAGTGGAATGGTTTTATCAAAGAATATTCATGTGTTAGAATGGCCCAGTAGAAGTCCTGACCTAAATCCCATTGAGCATCTGTGGCTTGACATGAAAATTGCTGTTCACAGCAAAAAGTGGGTGTTGCCTAGGATATTACTTCAATACGGCGGGCGGACGTGTATAAGTCGACACTAAGGAAGTTTGAATAAACTATAACAACGAAGAGAACATAACAATATAAGGAAAGATAGCCTGAAAAGGAGAGATATAGAGAGCGAGAGAGAGAAGGTGAAGAGAAAGCAGTCACTAGCTAATATGCCAGGTAAATGGGGAAATACCGGAGGCAGTATTGCAAGGACTGGGAAATAGAAAAAGGTTTGATGGACTGATAATAAATTCCTTATAAACAAAATACTAAGTGGTACAGTCAGATGTTTTGCCATTTGCTTCAAACGTGCGACACATATATTTTGGGCTAGTTTAAGCTTCTGAAGGGTGGGTTTTCGACTGACTTTGGGCTGTATATTTTTGTTGGACCTGGCAGCCCTGGGCAAGTGAGAGAGAGAGAGAGTGTGTGTGTGTGTGTGTGTGTGTGTGTGTGTGTGTGTGTGTGTGTGTGTGTGTGTGTGTGTGTGTGTGTGTGTGTGTGAAGAACGTTGAATAGATACGAAATAACCAGTAGCCAATTGAATAAGCTACACTTTTGGGTTTATATATTTGTAAATCTGACTCTAAAGGAGTCAGTGCCTCACCAACCATGAACCTCACCGCAAGTCACTGGTAGAGACATACTCCAAAAGCTGTAATTGCAGTGAAAGGTGGCTCTATAAAATATTGATATAAGGGGGCTGAATACTTCTGCATGTCACACTTTTAAGATATTTATTTTATAAAAATTTTTAAAAACATGTATCATTTTCATTCCACTTCACAATTATGTGGTATGTTGTGTTGGTCTATCACTTAAAATCTCAATAAAATACATTTAAGTTTGTGGTTGTAAGGTGGCAAAATGTGAAAAAGTTCAAGGGGTATGAATACTTCTGCAAGCCACTCTATGAATATATGTCTGTAAGTCAGCTTGGCTGTGGCTGTGAAGCAAGAGGAGATGGAAAAGAGCGAGGATCCAGAAAACGTGACATTATTGTGTAAACAAACAAAACACTATGGCTATAAAACCAAAATGACACACAAAGTTGTCAATAAACTCTTATGAAGACACTATATAGCAGGACAACGATACAATGACAGACAAGGACTGAAACACTGCGAAGCCTTTCTAAAGCAAATGTAATCAAACTAAATAGACAAACATGGCTGTGAATAGAGATGAGACTCAAGTGCTAACATTGAAACAAGAAGTGACATGACGTAGCTTTGGGTGGAGACATGAGGTGGAAGATCACATCACAAGGTGACTTGTCAGCACATGGAGAGACATAAACAGAACACATGACTGGACAGAGGCGGGGCCAGGGACATCAGCAGTGGTGGGAGGGTCACAATGGATGTTTTAGTGTAAGTAGTGCAATTAGCAAATTATTTACTATGTAGTGCCATCTTACCTGCCCGGAGACAGCATGTGCAAGTTTTGTTCTCTCAAGCCCCAGCTACTGATGGCAAGCAGCATGACCTGGGATTCAAACACACAGTCCTCAGATCATAGTGACAGAGCCACTTGAGGTCATGACTTTTACATTTTTATAAAGTTTGCATGCTAATTTACTTATTTAGAAAGTTAAATTACTCTTGCTCATATAATCTTAAACAAATTTAACAAGAAACATAAAATGTTAGGCTGTGCCAGCCTCTGCACTACTGCATGGTTGAATATGGGTATACAGAACTCACTTAAACTGTAGCCTATAACAAAGCCACTAACAAACTGGAATAACCTGCTGGTTTGTGGAGGGTATTTTGGTAAGGTTGCTTGTATATAGGGCATATACCAACCCAGTCCAAAAAATTAGAATATCATGGAAAAGTTTGATTGATTTCCATAATTCCATTCAAAAAGTTAAACTTTCATAGATTATAGATTCAGGGCCCACAATTTAAACAATTTCAAATATTTATTTGTTTATTTCCACATGATTTGGGCTTCCAGCTCATAAAACCCATGAAAACAGGATTTTAAAAAAAAATTTATACTGTGGAGAAATCAGCCAAAACTACTTCTCAGTTATTGCAGAAAAAAAGAAATTAGCATCACATCAAATCAATAAAAATCTGGTACTTTCAAAACGATATGTCAATCTTCAATACTTGTTTGGGTGTGACATGGCATAGAGGCAATCAGCCTGTGGCACTGACTGGGAGTTATGGAATTGCAGATTTCCTTGATGCTTGCTGTCAGCTCTTCTTTGTTTTTGGGTCTGGTGGCCTCATGTTCCTCTTGACAATACCCCGTAGATTCTCAATGGGGTTTAGGTCTGGCCAGTTGGCTGGCCAGTCAAGCACTGTGATGGCATGGGCATCAAACCCATGGCTGCATGGGCAGGGGCCAGGACCTGCTGGAAGATGAAATCTGCATCTCCATACAGATCCTCAGCAGAAGGAATCATGAAGTCCTCTAAAACATTCTGGTAGACTGTTGATGTGACCTTGGATTTAAGAAAGCAGAGTTTACCAACACCTGCACCAGACACTGCACCCCAAATCATGACTGACTGTGGATATTTCACACTGGACCTACTGGACCTCAAGCAGTTTGGGTTCTGTTCCTCACCCGTCTTCCTCCAAACCCTTGGACCTTGATTCCCAAATGAAAAGCACACTTTACTTTCATCTGAAAAGAGGACCTTGGACCACTGGCCAGTGGTCCAGCCCTTCTTCTCCTTGGCCCAGTTGAGATGCTTCCTACGTTGGCTCATGTTCAGAAGTGGCCTGACCCATGGTCATCTGTTACTGGTGCATCTTCTCCTGCCACATTTTGTCCTTCCACTAGACTTTCCATTGATATGCTTGGACACATTGATATGCTGTGAACAGCCAGCCTCCTTAGCTATGAGCTTTTGTCACTTCCCCATCCTATGGAGGTTATCAATGATGGTCTTCTGGCCAGTTGTTATGTCTGCAGTCTTCCCCATATTGAACCGAACTGAGACAATTGAACCAAACTGAATCAATTTAATGACACCTGGGGAAACCTGTGCAGGTGCTTTGAGTTTAGTGGATGATTAGTGTGTCACACTCAGTTTAAAACACTCATTATCTGCAAAATTTGGACTGATTTCTCCACAGAATTTCTCCTGTTTTCGTGGGTTTTATAAGCTGGAAGTCCAAATTATGTGGAAAGAAACAAATAAATACTTGAAATCGTTTAAATTGTGGGCCCTGAATCTATAATCTATGAAAGTTTAACTTTTTGAATGGAATTATGGAAATTAATAAACTTTTCCAGGATATTCTAATTTTTTAATGGGTCTGTACATGTTCTACTTATGTATTTTCCACTTAAACCATAATATTTGTGGAGACAATCTCTGTATCTTAGTGATGATGGTAGTCATGAAGCTGAACAAATGTCAGTCTTATAAAAGCCCTGCTGCTGTTTAAAATGGCCACCTGCAGTGGTGAGGCTTTATTAATATTTGTAGTTCACATAAGTTATACTGTGTCCCAAGCCATATCAATCTATCTGTGAGATCTTATTTAAGATCTGCATGTGGATTGGGTGGATTTTCTAGAGTAAAACATCTAGAGATGTTTTTGCCTGGGTAGAGAATTAAAGTTTCCTACATGTAGGTCTTAGCTCATATACAGTATATTGTACTAAGCTGGTGTATTAGTACAATTAGAATATAGTGGAAAAAGTTAATTTTTCATGAGATCAAAAAGGTAAACTGTCACAATCATACATTACATATAAAGTGACATATTTCAAGCCTTTTTGTTTAACATGGATTAATCTCAGATTCTGAAAGAGTAAAACAAAAATAAAGATTAGAAATGTGTAACAAATATAAAATGACATTTGAACATTTTGAAAGAAATTATAAACAAAAATTCTGTGATGTAACACTGTATGTATTTTATAAGGAGACATTAATGCCATGCCTGCATCAGCTAACGTCTATTTGAATTAGTTTACCTAACGTATCTGCAAACAGTTAATCAACCCTGGTTATACTATTTCAGAATTCTGCTACAGCTACCAAATGTGAACCAAATATTTGTTTACTTCTCATATTTGCTTATCATGTTGAAAAGGGAATCTTGCGGCTGGGGCCAAAGCAGTTCAGTCATCTACAGCCAATGACTTAGGAAGTGCCCAGAATGCTGTTGATGGCAACAATGAAGCAAACTACAAGAGAGGTTCATGTACTCACACGAATTATGAGAAAAATCCCTGGTGGAGGGTGGAGTTACCCGATATCTACAACATTACATCTGTAACCATCACTAACCGTGGAGACTGTTGTGGAAGCCGCATAAACGGAGCTCAGGTTCGCATCGGTAACAGCCTCAAGAACAATGGCAACAAAAACAAGCTGTGAGAGACTTTTACATTCTAATATCAAATGTCTTTGTATGTTTCTTTGGTTTTACTATTTGTAGGCCTGCATCTGAGCAAAATGTAAAAAAAAAATTTGTCACTCCTGGAGCTAAACATCAAGCACTGCAGCTTTGTTTGATGGTTTGTAAACATCTTCATCCTTCAGTTCAGTTCAGGAGTTCAGTTCTGGAGACTGAGCCAGACATTTGAAGTGGTCCTATTTTCATCCAGAGCTGCATCTTTAAGTTTGAAATTCAAACATTTAAGATGTTAATTGAGGTTTAAAAATATATTGTTTTGATTGTAAATGCTGAGAAATGTTTAAACACAACTCTCCCTATTTGCAGAGTTGCCATTATTAACTCCCTACAGCTTGATGTCTCAAGTACCTACAGCTTCAAAGCCACTGAAGGACGTTTTGTTAACATTTTCTTACCAGGAAATCGCAAAATACTCACTCTCTGTGAGGTGAAAATATTTGCAGGTGAGTGACAGAGGATAAGATCAATAAAGAGAGAAAAATAACAGACAGATACTAACCCTTGATCATTATTTTAATTGCAGATGAAGAATTGAACGCTCAATCTGTTCATCTCCAAGGTGAGTAGTTTGAATAGTGTCTTATTGAAACCACATGTTGTCTGTCCCACCTCCCAACACCTGAACTCTTTATGAAACCTGCTGTTTTATGTATTAATAATCCATATTCTAACCACTCTTCATCACTCAGAATTAACCAGGCTGCTTTTGTTACTGTCCCTTCAAGATGGATATATGTGAATGAGCTCTGTTCTGATTGGCTGCTCTGCATTCTACCTGCAAATTTGAAATAGACTGCAGTTTGAAATCATTTTTGCAGTTTTGATTCCAAATCATTATATGGACTATTGAAACCTTAATAATCTATACATACCACGTCAATCTTTCCAACAAAGTTAATTCATGGGCACAGTGACTTGGTGGTTAGCATGTTCATCTCTCAGTGCTGAGAGATTCCATGTTTCCATGCTCATGTTCCATTACAGTGTGGGTTACTTCCGGGGTCTCTGGTTTCTTCCTACAGCCCAAAAATATGGAGGTCAAATGAATTGGGTACTCTAAATTGTTCTTATTTATGTGTGTGCACCCAGCGATGGATTGGTGCCCTGTCTTGGGCTTAGCTAGAATAGTCTGTAATGCCCTGCCTAGGGGATCCTCCTGGTCCCTGATCAGAATTAAGTAGATAAGACGATGAATGGATGGATTGATGGATGGATAGATGGATGGATATGGGCTCTTTAATCAATGTGCATTCACATTTTATTCAAAGCTGATACTTATAGGAATGATTTTTCAGGGTCTCATGTTTGATCATTTTCCTGAACAGAGAACATTGCAGCTGGAGCCACTGCAGTTCAGTCATCTACATACGATTATTTAGGAAATGCTCAGAATGCTGTAGATGGCAACAATTCCACAGATTATAGAAGAGGCTCATGCACTCAAACAAAAACTGAGACAAATCCCTGGTGGAGGGTGGAGTTACCTGGCGTCTGCAGCGTAACCTCTGTAACCATCACTAACCGTGGAGACAGTTCTGGAGAACGAATAAACGGAGCTCAGATTCGCATCGGTAACAGCCTCAAGAACAACGGCAACAAAAATAAACTGTGAGACAGTTTTACATTTTAATTTGAAACTTGTTTCATGTGTATAGATCTCATGAAAAAAAATGCTTTTTTGGCTTTACCTATTTTATGTGCATCTGCAGAGTCGCTGTTATTGGGCCCCTAGAGGATGGTGTCACAAAAACATACAGGTTCAAAGCCACTGAAGGACGCTTTGTCAATATTTTCATACCAGGAAGGACACAAACACTCTCTCTTTGTGAGGTGAAGGTATTTACAGGTGAGAGAGAGAGAGAGAGAGAGAGAGAGAGAGAGAGAGAGAATAACTCAAAGAATGTGATATAATTATATAATAATTGAAGTCTTTGCAGATAATGAATTGTAAAAGAGGAGTCTATAGAGAATAACAGACCGAATGTGAAATAACTGTTCATAATTTCTTAATAATTTTGTTCCAGATGAGGAATTCAGCCCTCAGTCCCTTCATGTTCATGGTGAGTATAGTTCACATAAAAACTAAGACAGCATTGTCCATACCAGTCCATGGGGCCTTTCACAAATGTTCTGTAGTTTAGGGAAGAGGAACAGAGCTAAGTTGACTGGTTGAGGGTTCTGAAATACTGCGTTAATTAAGTATTTGACAGTAATTTCTCAGAATTATTAAATTCTCAGAAATAATCATTATGCCTATTTTGCTTTTACAGTGAGGTGTGTTATTATAATCTAATCTGGGTCATCAGTCAATATCTGTTTTAAAGATGCACCTGTCTCCTGGTTCTTCCTCAGATAATTCTGGCCTTCAAAGTATTGCTCTCAAAGGAAGAGCCACCCAGTCCAGTCTGCCCAGCTCAGGTGTACTGGCTGGCTTTGCTCTTGCCCAAAATGCCATAGATGGGAATCGAAATTCAGACCTGAGGAAGGGTTCCTGCATGCAAACAGCAGAGGAGAGCTCACCCTGGTGGAGGGTGAATCTCCATAAACAATATATAATCCCTTCTGTGGTCCTGACAAACCGAGGCGACTGCTGTTCAGAACACTTGAACGGTGCTGAGATCCGGATTGGCAATTCCTTAGAGAATGAGGGGAAAAATAATTCACTGTAAGTAAATCCACTGTCATGTTCCTTTCCAGAGCAAAACAACTCAGCATTCTTCAAATATACACCACTAGACCTGAACATTTGGTTGGTGTGATTGTGAAAAATTTGAGAAAATTTCTGCCCACACTCACAATGTTCCACAACATTCTCTACAATTACAGACTGTAGTTAATCTGTTTCTCTGTATACAGTGTTCACCTCCTTTCACCTGTTCTTTAATGATCAGGACACCCACAGAGCAGGTGGTCAATCATTCTCAGCACTGCAGTGACACTGATGTGGTGGTGTTGTTAGTTAGTGTGTGTTTTGCTGGCATGAGTGGATGTATATGGTGTTTATATATATATATATATATATATATATATATATATATATATATATATATATATATATACACACACACACACTTCCTGTTTCCCTGGCGTATAAATATGGCGTTACACAGAGCCCTATTTCTCTTACTCACTCATAAACATGGGAAAGACAAGAGAACACACTATTCAAGTAAGGCAGATGTGTGTTGACCTTCATAAATCAGGCAATGGATACAAGAAAATAGCCACTCACCTGCAGATGCCCTTATCTACAGTCAGAGCAATCATCAAAAAGTTCAAAACATCTAGAACTGTGACAAACAAGCCTGGAAGAGGAGGCAAGTGTATCTTGCCACCACACACAGTGAGAAGGATGGTAAGAGAAGTAAAAAGTTCTCCAAAGCTCACTGTAAGATAATTGAATCAAATGATAGCATCTTGGGGTTACGAGGTCTCCCAAACAACCATCAGGCGATATCTACATGCCAACAAGCTGTTTGGGAAGCATACATGAAGAAAGCCTTTTCTGAGTTATTTTCATAAGTGTAAATGCGTGGAGTTTGCCAAGCAGTACTAGGATTATAACTGGGACTGTGTGCTTTGGTCAAATGAGGTCCAAAATAGAGCTTTTTGGCAACAAACACTGTAAGCGTAACAAGGATGAGTACGCAGAAAAACACCTCATGCCCACTGTTAAGTATGGGGGAGGATTGGTGATGCTGTGGGCCTGTTTCTCCTCCAAAGGACCTGGGAACCTTGTAAGGATACATGGGATCATGAACTCTTTATAATGTCAGGACATTTTGAATCAGAATCTGGTGGCCTCTGCCTGAAAGCTGAAGATGGGTCGTCACTGGGTTTTTCAGCAAGATAATGACCCTAAACATGTGGCCAAATCTACTCAAATGGTTCACAAGGCACAAAATCAAGCTCCTCTCATGGCCATCTCAGTCCCCAGACCTCAATCCAATAGAACACCTATGGGGTGAGCTGAAGAAGAGAGTTCATAGGAGAAGACCCAGGACTCTGGACAATTTAGAGATGTTGTGCAAAGAGAACACTGGTTCTTTGTGCTATGTGTCATTAGGTTATCTGTGTGTTCATGCTCTGAATGTTTTTTGAGATCTCACGTAATGTCCCTGGTTTTCTTTGTTCCCTCTCCTTCCCCAGCTGTGCCACTGTGTCGTCCATCCCTGCTGGACAGACAGTACATTTTAACTGCAGCAGCCTGCTGGAGGGTCGCTATGTAACCATATTTCTGCCAGGAGAAGGCACTCTCAGCCTGTGTGAGGTGGAGGTGTTGAGCTTTCAGCTGAATGATGTGGTGAATGAAATCTAATTTTATTCCATGACTTTAGCATTAATGCTGTGTCAAAATATATTTTTACATACTACTCAGTTCACAAAGTGGACATAAGTTGATCATTAACTGCTTAAACCAAATACAAAAGATTTTCATGTACCTGCACTGTTTTTAAAGATGCAGTTATTAAAATCAAGACTTTTATGACCTTAATGAAAGACCACTGTGTAATCTGTTAGGTTGCTGTCAAAACTTGAGCTGTAAGGGAATTTTCTTTGTAAAACCATGCAGAAATATAAAAAATTAATTCACTTCGTGATTAATTTAATTGAATATATACACAGGATTTTACACGTTTTATCTGGTCAACTTCATTTTCTTTGTTAATCATGCATCCATTCCTGCACTTCAGGCCTTAAACACATTTCAAGAACAGTTGGGAGAGTAAAGCATTTACCAGTTGTTGCTATTCCTTTCATAACACATATTTGGGTCACAGAGGATATGAAGCAATGAAGTGTTTGAGCTGTTCTTTTGTCTTCCTGCGTGTGAAGGTGTGCAACCGTACGGGTTGACATTGTTACACAATTTATTTTAAAATTTTCCACACATTCTTTAATGGGGACAGGTCAAGACTGCAGGCAGGTGAGTCCAGTACCTGTACCCTCTTATTCTGCAGTCATGCTATTGTAATGTGTGCAGAATGTGGTTTTACATTGTCTTATTGAAAAATATTTGTACAATAACATCCCTGGAAAAGATATCATCTGGAAGGCAGCATATGTTGCTATAATATCTCAGAATACTTTTCTACATTAATGCTGCCATCACAGAAGTATAAATTAGAAGAGCACTGACACAACCCTTTAACATCACAAACACTAGTTTTTGGACTTGTTATGAAAATGATCTGAATAATGTGTAACACAGTGTGTCCATTTCTCCCCAAAAAAGATCTGGTTTTCTGATTTGTTGGAGCGCAATACACATTTACACTGTCTCATGGTTCATCACAGATGCCACTGAGTGTAAGTTTTTTTTTTTTTTTAAGTTTTAAGTGGCATTTGTAAATTGTGAATTTGTGTTGTGTAGTGCCCAAAATAATCCACTGTCCATGTGGTTATATCAGTTGTTGATGACTGATGGTTCTTGAGATATCAGATATTACAGAGGTTCAGCTTAGGCTTGTACACTTTTTACACACTGAAATTCTTTTAGATTCCTTTAATTGTTTAATTTATTTAATTCCATCCATCCATTATCACACCTGCTTAATCCTTATCAGGGTCGTGGTTAGTTCCCTACCCCCTAACTGTGCGCAGGGCAGGGCATTACACTAGAGGCCTGCATTACCGCGGGACTCCCGCGGGACCCGTTACAATACCTTGCGGCGCGGGACAACAATTAATCGTCTCTTGCGGGAGCGGTCGGTCAGTCAGTCAGTCGTCGCGGGAGCGGGACGAGACATACATGTCAAAAAATCCCGCAAATTAATAAATAGTCTAGAAAATGATTCATGCAGCTAAACAGTCAGTAAGGAAGTCAAAACACTGGCGGAGCGTCACGTGAACAGACGTTCAGTCTCCCTGCCCACACACACACACAAACAAACGTGCACACGCTTTCTCTCCCTCTCTCTCTCTCACACACATACACATACAAAGGCGCGCGTGCTTTGAGAAAGAGAGAGAGAGAGAGAGAGAGAGAGAGAGAGAGAGAGACGGGCTCTCTCTGCACTAATAATTATTCATTAGGCCATAATTTTAAATATTAGATTTGATTGGCCATGTCGATGGTGACATCATCACCCAGAAGCACTTGCTTCAGTGTTGTAACAGTGTTAAAAGTTATAAATTGTTCATATCGGTTATTTTATGCAGTTGTTTTGTGCTGTCTTAGTGTTTTATTAATGTAGTCATCATCCTGTGTTGGTAGATGTGATTAATTTGTTTATGTGAGTAACTTACCGTCTGTGAGATGTGCAGTAACACTGATCTCATCAGCAGCTCAGAGTGTTATATATGTATCTGGTTTCATGTAAAAATGCTTGTTGTTAAGGAGAGAAAAGACTGTTCTGTATGATGCTGGATCTGCTCAGTCATTTTATTCTCTATCAGCACATTATTTAAGTTTTAAGCTCTGTATAGTTAATCAAATTGATGTGAGGATCAGGGGCAGTACTAGGGTGGAGCTATGGAGCAATTACACCAGGTTTTTTCTCAGTATCTCCGGATCTTACATCCAACCCAGAACCAATCCAGCAACATCCGCTCCCTCCTTCTGTCTTTCTGAAAGAGACTGCTTGAGCATCCCACACACACTGGAGGACAAACTAAACTCAACTCGCCCCCCCCATGAGTACTGCGGGCGGGAGCGAACAGACACGTTTATGTGGCGGGCGGGAGCAGGATAAATATGACGATTTTATAGCGGGAGCGGGACTAAAAAATCAGTCCCGCGCAGACCTCTACATTACACTATTCAACTAAGCCCAAGACAGGGTGCCAATCCACTGCTGGGTGCACACATACAAACAATTTAGAGTACCCAATCCACCTGACCTTCATGTTTTTTGGACTATGAGAGGAAACCGGAGACCCTAGAGGAAACCCACACAGACACAGGGAGAACATGGAATCTCCGCTCAGATGTGGACTCAAACCTAAGACCTCAGCGCTGAGAGGCGAACGTGCTAACCACTAATCCACCCTGCCGCCCCTAATGTATTTAGTTGTTTATTTAAATGTTTAATTATGCAGTGTAGAGGGAGAAACATGTAAATACCTTACCAATCTTTCTTTAAGGAATTATTTTTAAAAATCTAAATAATTTTCTCATATATTTGTTGACAAACTGGAGATCCTCAGCCTATGTTTGATCCTCAAAGACACATGGATGCCACTTTTGTACCAAATTATGATTACAATCACCTGTTGACAAAATCACACCATTATTTAGTTTTTTTTAACTTCATAACTAACTATAAATAGGGTTCTAAATTAACAAATTTTAATAAAAACTTACTAGCCAATTTTGCCAGTGACGCAAGAGGCATTACATGCATGATACATAAGGCTCCGTTCTCGGTCATTTATCCCCTGGCAGTACTACTTGTATTTCCCATATGCCTTAACGCTACGTCATGGCATTATACGTCCTTTGGCTGCGCACAGTCTGTAGTGAAAATAGCGCGAGAAACCATGGAAATGAACGCTAACACCACTGAACAGAGCAACTCAAGGTAGAAGCGAAGTAAACGGGGCCCAGGGTTGCCAGATTCGCGGTTTTCACGTCAATTTGGGCTTGTTTGAAAATCCCGTTGCGGGTGAAAATGCGGTTTTTTGGCTACTTTTAAAAATTACCGCGGCCGCCAAAAAACAACAAGAAAAGTGGGACAGAGAGACAAACAGACAGACAGAGAGAGAGAGACAGACAGAAAGACAGACAGACACAGAGAGAGAGAGAGAGAGAGAGAGAGGGGCAGACAGACAGACAGAAAGAGAGAGAGACAGACAGACAGAAAGAGAGACAGACAGACAGAGATTGAGAGAGAGACAGACAGACAGAGACAGACAGATAGACAGACAGATAGACAGACAGATAGACAGATAGACAGATAGACAGATAGATAGATAGATAGATAGATCGATAGATAGATAGATCCCAACCCTGTTTGCACTTTCTGTGTATAATTTATGGTATATTTTGTGTTTTTCATGCTAACAATGTTAATAAAATTATCAAATGCATTCAGTGGCGCTCATTTCTCTTATTTTTACCGCATAAAATTTGGTTAGTGGAAATTCTGATTGGCCGGTAACTTTAGAGAGTTACCAGCCACATTGGCTGGTGATCAAAAAAGTTAATTTAGAACCCTGACTATAAACTGCCTCCATCCCAACTTGTCTTTGGAATGTGTTGCAGGGCTGAAATGCAGGAATGGATGTATATTATCAAATGAAATGAAGTTAACCAGTCTTCAAATAAAAATCAAAGGAAATGTAATAAATAATGCATTAAAAAACTGTCCAATTTGTAGTTGTACAACAAACTGCAGTAAATTATGGAGCATTCTGGG
This sequence comes from Crenuchus spilurus, assembly GCA_036984385.1. Taxonomy (NCBI): domain Eukaryota; kingdom Metazoa; phylum Chordata; class Actinopteri; order Characiformes; family Crenuchidae; genus Crenuchus; species Crenuchus spilurus. The sequence continues at coordinate 20,428 of BRDA01085415.1, forward strand.
AGATATTGCTTATATTTCTCATCAAGGAGTTGAACATGTAGGATTTGACAGTAATTAACTGTTATTTGCAGATTATACTGATTAGTTTTGTGTTAACCTACATTTCCTTTCACATGAAGTGAATTGTTTTTATACGTTATATTTTCTCTAAGGATATAGGATACTTGAAAGCATTGGACATGTTCTGTTGACCTTAGCATGGTGGTGTTTTGAGTTTCAATTAAGTAGATTACAATCCTATTTAAACAGTTTAACAGTTTTAACATTCTAATAATTTAAAGCAAAATCATACTGTTGGATTTAACTAGATACTGTTACCTGAAATTCTGCAATATACTGTATTCAATTGTTTTATAGACTCTGGAAATACTATGGAATATTATATACAAATAAAACAATATAACTTGTAAAACCAGTACTACTGTAAAGATAGTACAGCTAACAGCAACAATCAATACATTAGGATTTGATTAATTGCTGTAATTGTACAGGATTATTTAATCATAATTATGTATTCAAGATAACAGTCACACTGCATCATCTCAGCACTTAATAGATGCATAAAAGTAATATTAAAATCAAAGAAATGCATGAATATCTACACAAACTGTGGTCTGTGCACTTCAGATATGCATTATGAAGTTTAAGGAGTTTTAATCCAAAATAATATTTTGAAAACATTGACGCCAGATGTCTCAGGGGTACATATGAACTTTGTAACAGTCAACATGCACAGTTCTCCTGCCTTCTCACCCCATTTCCTCATTCTTGGATTTCTTTAAAAGTACTTGGGGAAAGCAGACCAGCATATGCACACATACAAGCATTACACAACACTGTGATGTTGATCTTCAGTCATTTCCATGGAGCTTTTTGCAAAATGGTTCTTTAAGGGTTCTTTAGTAAAAGCAATGGCTATATGACATCTCAAAGCTTACATAGTTCTTTGCCTGGTTAAATGGTTCTTCTATATGATGAAACATCTCAAATTTGGATTTTTACAGAAACCATTAAAAACATTCCTATCTAGTACCAAAAAGGGATTCATTATTGTTACAAGATGAATTATCCTTTTTCATTAAAGAACCCTTTTTGCTAGGAGTGACCTTCACTCTTTCACTCTTCCCACCTCCTCTTTCCTTTTTTTCTTCTTGCCCTCTGTTAGTTCATCTTCATCCATTATGTTGCCAAGTATCTTTAGCACAACCTGATTGAAGTCTTCTGATTGATCTGCAAACACGTAATGACCTGCCCCTCTGATGACCTAAAAGGAAGCAAAAATGAAATGAATGAACATCTTTAGAGCTGTACAGGACCTGTGGCAGAGAGTCGGGGTACTTGCAGCATTGTGAACCTCATTAGTGGCCATAAACAACAAAAGACTGTACAATCTCTCTGTAGAATGTAATATTTTTCATAGGGTTTACACCGTCATCGATAGAGACCCAAGAATACCAAGCAACAAAAACAAAATGCAAATCAGCTGCCTGACCATCATGACAGGAAAAAGATATTCAGTTAAAAAAATTAAAACGTATTTCTTTATACATTTAGTTTTACCTGGACAGTCAACTGTAATCTATGTCTATAAGTCACAAAGCTGAAGTTAGCTTATTTGAATTTCATACTGGAAACCAGAATGTATCTGCTGCTCAATTTAAGATGGAACATGAAAGTTCTCAGCAAACAAATATAACTGTGCCATTTAAGGTGGACCTGGAAATTTTAATATAGTTTTGTGCAGAAAAACATACATTTCACTCACTTGCATTGCCACAGATATACATTAGGGCTGTCAAATTATAAAAAAAAAAATAATAGAGATTAATATCAGAATTTCATAGTTAACTGAAATGAATTACTTTTTTAATCTTACTACTCTGCCAATAAAGCAGCTTGTGGTACTTTCAACTTCTTGAAAGTTCTTAGAGCATCCTACAGTTTGTACAGCTCCTTCTGTATTCTGTTGTACTTGTGTGGTACTTTTAACTTTTTTAAGAACAGAATCTAAAAGTTAAAAGTACCACAAGCTGCTTTAGGGGCAGAGTACCGCCATGAGACTAGAATAAAGGTAAGCTCTATATAAATGGTATAAAAGTAAACTCTATATAAGCTCTAGATAAATATAAATAAGATTAAAAGATGCTCTGAGAGCAAGATGTGAATGAAGTTGTGAAAACTGAAGCTTGCTACCTAACATTAAGATGTCATGAGAGTAGATGCTCTGATTCCAGCGTTTCATGCATTTGCTAGTCTCCATCTATTACTGGATTAATTAGGTTAGCTAGCTAGCACATTACGGCTCATTTCAAATTAATAATAAGCAGATAGTCAGCTCACCTTGCTAGCTAGCTTGCTAAACCGAGCAACTTTGAAAGCATGATGTGGTACAGTCAGTGTAAAATAGGGCCATATGTGAGCTTGCTGTTACAGCTTCACTTAACTCTTTATTTTGCAGTTTGCTCTTCCAGTCAAGGCTAGTCATCCTGCTAGCTTTCAAATCAATGACAGTGTGGTAGTGATGGGTAGTTTGCAAATGAAATAGCTCTAAGAGTCGTCTCTCTGAAGTGAACAATCAGAGTCAGCTTGTGTTATTAATAAATAAATACACATATAAATAACTAAACAAATACACACAAATAATTGTCTAGACAAATAAATAAATTAATTAATACATTTTGTCATGAAAAGGACACTTAAATTTATATCAGGAATCTATTTCTACATTTTCATGCATGAACATTTATTTGAGCTGTTTTTACATTTCTACATTTATGTATTTATTTATATATTTATTAGTTTATGTATTTCTCTGCATTTATTTATTTTTTTATTTATACATTTATTTAATTCAACATTTTTGCATACCCATACAACATAAAAAACTAGACTGTAAACACATTACAAACAGCCAATGAAAAGAGAGTGTGGGACATGTGTAAAAAGCATCAGATGATGACAGGAAGTTTATTGGTAGTTGGCAGTAAGGTCTTATACCTCATTCGGCGCAGTTGTGTGTGATCTCAAGTCTTTCAGTTATCATACAAAAGTGTTGGTTGCCTCACCAGTCGTAAACCTCACCACACATCACTAATGAATTGAAATGATTTTATTAATAGATTAAGCTAAGCAGGTAAAAAGGGAGCCATAAAAGCTGGCTCTCTGAAACGACTGCACCATAGCAATGGATTCAATGCTGTCATGACCACGCCCCTCCATGTTCTGATTGGTCGCCTCACTGAACCAACAGCATGCAATACTGCCCTCAGAAGGTATTTCAATAAATAAAACTCCAATGCGCCCCAGTGTGTTTAGATGACCATGAGTGAGCCTGGCAAACTTCTGAAATGAAACTTCAAGTATAACAGACCTTTCTCCATCACTCACTTTCTCCTCTACTATTAATGATGCTGTGCAAGTCAAGTCTCAACATGAACTATGGATTAGAGGTCTCCGCGGGACTGATTTTTTAGTCCCGCTCCCGCATGTTTTCGTCCCGCTCCCGCCATAAAATCGTCATATTTATCCCGCTCCCGCCTGCCACATAAACATGTCTGTCCGCTCCCGCCCGCAGTACTCACGGGGGGGCGGGGCGTTCGCGCGCGCGCGAGTTGACTTTAGTTTGTCCTCCAGTGTGTGTGGGATGCTCAAGCAGTCTCTTTCAGAAAGACAGAAGGAGGGGCGGATGTTGCTGGATTGGTTCTGGGTTGGATGTAAGATCTGGAGATACTGAGAAAAAACCTGGAGTAATTGCTCCGTAGCTCCACCCCAGTACTGCCCCTGATCCTCACATCAATCTGATTAACTATATAGAGCTTAAAACTTACTTAAATAATGTGCTGATAAAGAAAAAAATGAATGAGCAGATCCAGCATCATACAGAACAGTCTTTTCTCTCCTGAACGAGCATTTTTACACGAAACCAGATACATATATAACACACTCAGCTGCTGATGAGATCAGTGTTACTGCACATCTCACAGACGGTAAGTTACTCACATAAACAAATGAATCACATCTAACAACACAGGATTATGACTACATTAATAAAACACTAAGCCAGCACAAAACAACTGCATAAAATAACCAATATGAACAATTTATAAACTTTTAACACCGTTACAACCCGCAAGTGCTTCTGGGTGATGACGTCACCATCGACATGGCCAATCAAATCTAATATTTAAAATTATGGCCTAATGAATAATTATTAGTGCAGAGAGAGCCCGTCTCTGTCTCTTTCTCTCTCTCTCTCTCTCTCTCTCAAAGCACGCTTGTGTGTGTGTGTGTGTGTGTGTGTGAGAGAGAGAGAGAGACAGAGGGAGAGAAAGCGCGAGCAGGTTTGTTTGTGTGTGTGTGGGCAGGGAGACTGAACATCTGTTCACGTGACGCTCCGCCAGTGTTTTGACTTCCTTACTGACTGTTTAGCTGCATGATTCTAATCATTTTCTAGACTATTTATTAATTTGCGGGATTTTTCGACATTGACGTCTCGTCCCGCTCCAGCGACGACTGACTGACTGACCGACCATTCCCGCAAGAGACGATTAATTGTTGTCCCGCACCGCAAAGTATTGTAATGGTCCCGCGGATCCCGCGGGAGACCCGCGGTAATGCAGGCCTCTACTATGGATGACTCGCAGGGCCAAATAGAATTTGCCTTAATGGCACTATTTTTTTAAATGCGTTAAACTGAGATCACGTTAATGTATTATTATCGCGTTAACTGCAACAGCCCTAATATATATATATAGTGATAGGGAGTTGATAAAAGGGGCCATATTAGCCACTAAAATAAACTGAGGAGAAAATCAGAGATAAAATTTATATATATATATATATATATATATATATATATATATATATAAATATAAAACCCTCTGTGTCCCCTGTTGTTGACATCACCAAAGTGTTGACTAGGCAATGCTTAGACTGAATTTGGTACTTGGCCAGTGGAGCATATTCTGATCAAGTCATTGCACTCACAATAATGTCTGTCTGTGAGTTGGGCCTCATCTTTTCAATGGTTCTTCCTGATTGGCCATCAATGCAAGAGCGGCAACCACAGATAATGGAAATACGGATTGCAGGATCGATCATCTCCATGCGCTGCATCATGGGTCTCTGGGCCCAGTTGTATGGAATTGTCATGTTCTTAAATGCTGTCTCACCGCTGCAAGAAAGAAAAACAAAGAGTAATCAGTTTAGTGAGTCAGGCTTTGGAGGTAGTTACCTTGAGCCCATGTTGTGACAGCATGTAATACAACACTTGTGCTAATATAATTCTATATTAAATATAAAAATATAATTATCGAGAACCAGAGTACTGTGTATGGAAGTTTTTACTTGCACTGTTTTCTAGTCATTTTAATGCAATTCTTGAAATATATTAATTAAAAGAGGTCAAATGATTTTCCGTCATACATTGCTCACTCAATAGTGGTTGTATCCTTACTGTACCTTTTAAATGGAAATTTGCTAACTCTTCAATTGTAGGTCACTGACTGAGTGATTTGACTTTTTTCATAAACATGCAAACTTGTTTTAATCTGCTGCATTCAAGCTAAAGATACATTTAGTAAATACGATGCCTGGCAAAAAATAAAGGTTACCACGTGGATATAGAGGGTATTTCAGACACTCTGATGTAGTCTGGCATGGCTTGATTTTTCCACAAATTACACACATCTAAGATGAATTTTTTCCAAAGTGTTACACAGGCTTTTCTTCAGTACAAACTCAGCAACAACAGTGTCAAAACAGTAAGAGTGTCATAAATCTATATTTTGACTAAATCTGCTCTAAACTTAGACTTTCCAAAAACCTGTTTTCAGATGTGCTGATATATTGTGAAAAACACTAAAGATTTCTAGGCAAGACTTTTGAGATCAAGTGATTTTTTTTGAGAAGTGAATAAACAGAGATGTTGGCTACACACTGGTCATTACAGTTTTTAGAAATTTGTGAGTTTGTCAAGTTTTTTCTTCAGCCATTAACCCTACACTGTATATTTATGTGATAAGTGTGAAACACTCAGGTTTATTGTTCAGGTTCACCTCAGATGAGAGGTCTTTCTTTGGTAAAGAAGTTCCACACATTCTAAGGCCGGTAAGGCAACCAATGGAATATCCATAATTACCATGTCATTATCATATGAATGACAGCTTGCCTTGTTTGGAGGGAAAAACAGTGCAGCTGTCTGAGTCAGCTACAGAGGGTTAACTAAGCAAATAGTTAAGAGCCCCCCCATTGGATAATTACTGCAGGGTGATTATGTTTCAGCTGGCAACAAGTTATTTAACTTTGATGCAGTGACTAGCTTCTTATTTGTTAAACAACCATGTCTAAAGACACATCCTGTTGTTGTGGAAAAGATGTTATTTTGTCATCAAGCAGAGAAAACATCTGAAGAGATCCTGAAACTACTAAAATCAGGTTAAGGAATGTCCAACACATTATTAAAAAGGAGAAGGACTGAGGGAAACATATTCGAGGAATGAATGCGGTTGAAAAAAAACTTGAATGATCATGATCAGCAATCACTACAACATTTGATGAAATCAAGTCATAGAAAAACAACAGCAGGACTCAGGGATATGTTTAATAGTGAAAGTAAGAGCATTTCTACATGCAAAGTGTGAAGGAAACTCAAAGAGCCTAAAGAAAACCATTTATCAGTGAGACTAACCAGCAAAACCAGCTTTGGTGTGTTAGGGAACATAACATTGGACTCTGATGTAATGGAAGAAGATCATGTGGTCTGATGAGTCCAGATTTACCCTGTTCGAGAGTGATAGGTCCAATAGTATAAAAAGAGAGGTGGCTGAAGTGATGCACCCATCATGCCTAGTGCCAACCGTACAAGCCTGTGGGGGCAGAGCTATGATCTGGGGTTGCTGCAGTTGGCAGGTTGAGGTTTAGCAATGTTATGAGCCCAAAGAATGAGGTCAGTTGACTTGACTATACTGAATGACCAGGTTATTCCATCAATGGATTTTTTTTCTTCCCTGATGGCACAGGCATATTCCAAAATGAAAATGCCAAAATGAATCAGGCTCAAATTGTGAAAGAGTGGTTCAGGGAGCATGAGACATCATTTTCACACATGGACTGTCCACCACAGAGTC
>BRDA01085419.1:0-19264 GCA_036984385.1 Crenuchus spilurus
TATATATATATATGAATCAAAATATATTTTTAGACATTTGTGAGTGGAGCTCGCTGAATTATGCGATCTGTCATTTATATGATAATGACATGGTAATTTCAGACATTCCATTGGTGGTTTAGCAGCTGTGTAATGTGCAAAGACTCCCCATCAAACAAAAGAGTGCTCACCTGAACAAAGACTTCTCACCTGTTCAGACCTACCTCTTAAATATTAAATCTAGGAACAACTGAACGAGTGAAACACATCATCTCACATTAGTTAAGCTTTAGAAATAAAAGCACATACAATGTCTAAAAGCTGTAATGAGCAGTGTGTAGCCAACACCTCTGTTTATTCAGTTCTGAGCTCAAAAGTCTTGACTAGAAATATTTAGTGTTTTTTTTCTAAATTTTATAGCAGATTTAATCAAATATAATTGTGTCTGTGACATCACAACCATGAACATATTTATGACCTCCTGTTCAGTCATTCCAGGTGAAGTGACGCAGAATGTACTTACTGCATACAGTCTGTATCCAGTGCCGAATGCAGGAGTAGGCATCCAATCAAACCAGAGCTAATCTGCATACATCTTGTAGGTGCAGTAACAAAAACGTGCTGTAGATGGTCATTTACATTCATGTTCATGTGGAGATTCTGTGGAGTCTGATCACACTAATGCTATAAATGGACATTAGATGAGGAAGGCAATTAAATGTAGAAGATGGGTGCTTTTATTGTAAGGTATACAACATGTCCAAAGGTTTGTGGACACCCCTTCTCATGAATGCATTCAGCTACTTTAAGCTGACATAGAATAGTACTCTCTGAAGCAGATATACATGAGACTATTGTACCATGTCTAATGCCAGCTGTGGGCTAGAGGGGTATAAAGCCTAGCACCATTGAGCTGTGGACCAGTGTTCTCAGCACCATCCAGTACTTTTGGGATGTGTTGGGAAGTTGTGCAGAGCGGGGAGTAGTGATCATTTAGCATCCTGAGCTCACAAGCCTTCACATTTATGTTCCAGCATTTAGCAGACGTTCTTATCCAGAGTGATGTACAACAGTGTTTTGTCTCCATTAAGAGAATGATCTCAGCTAGTACAGACAGATTAGAGTCCAAACTGCTCTTCAGTTCAGACACTGTTAGAACTAAACCATCACTGATATCTAGAAAGAAGGAAAGATACACAATTATACACAATATAAGAGCTTTACAATACATTACAATAAGTGTTTAAACTAGTGCTGCTTAAGTGCTCCACAAAGAGATGCTCTTCAGTCTGTGTGTGAAGACTGTGAGGACTCTGCTGTTAGAACAACCAGTGGGAGTTTGTTCACCACCTGAGTGCCAGGACAGAGAAGAGTCTTGATGCCAGTCTTCACTTGTCTTGAAGGATGGCAGGTCAAGCTGAGCCATAATGGAAGCTCAAAGGGTTTGAGGTGTAACTCGAGACTTGACCATTACCATTATGTAGAGAGGGGCTGGTCCATTTCTTTCTTTGTAGACGAGCATCAGGGTTTAGAATCTGATGTGAGCAGCTACAGGAAGCCAGTGAAGTGAACACAGCAGTGGAGAGATGTGAGATAACTTGGGCTGATTGAAGATCAGTCGAGCAGCTGCATTCTGGATCAGCTGCACGGGTCTGATGGCTCACATAGGAAGACCAGTCAGGAGCGAGCTGCAGTAGTCAAGTCTTGAGATGAAGAGAGACTGGACGAGCACCTGGGTGGCATCCTGAGTTAGAAAGGGTCGAATGTTGAAGAGGAGGAACCTGCACAACCAAGTCAAGTTTGTGATGTAAGTAGAAAATAACTGGTCATCCAGGATCACACTGAGGCTTCTTACTTCTTGAGACAGAAGGACCATGGAGTTCTCAAACAGGACCGGAAGTTCCAGATGTGAACCGGCGGTTCACTGGACAGTAGAGACGGATACACCAACAAAAACAGGATAAACTTTTCCTTAGCCTTCATTTATGAAGACACAATGAGCATGTGTCCCAATGCTTTTGTCCATATGGTGTATGTAGAGTTGAGAGTTTTCCTGGTGGATGTTTGGTGTGATGATGAATGTGGGCCACCGTTGGAGAGGTGTTCAGTGCAGGTCTGATGTGAGTGTAGTTTCCTGAGTCTCCTGTGGCCGGTCAGAATCCGTTGCTCCCCAATCTGCTTTCAATTTACCCCCATTACAGGAGAGAGAGAGATAGTGACCGAGAGAGAGAGAGAGAGAGGCTGACGGGCTCGGCCTGTACCAAAGGAGCTCAGAGATTAAACTCTGTACTCACGAGTCCTCTCCAAATCACAGCCTGAGGGCCAAGAGATTAGACACACACACACACACACACACACACTGCAGCTGCTCTCTCTCAGGTACCTTACACACTTACACACACGCGCACACACACTCGCTCTCTTTCTCTCTCTCAAACAGTAGTGTGACCATATATTAGCCATAATATTAAAGGCACAGTATGTAATATTTCGGGTTATCTTTTAGCAGAATTTAAGATAATCACTAATAAAAATGATTAAAAACGCATCTAATCATTATAAACTAAGAAGTCGTTTGATTATTTTACCTTAGAATAAGCTGTTTATATCTACATTGGTCACGGGTTGAACACCGACTGAGGCCGCCATGTTGCATCACCATGTTTCTACAGTAGTTTAAAAAGGACAAATGAGGCCAGCAAAAACCGTTTGTGTTGTAATGACGATTTGGCCACTCAAATTCGATGGCGCTGTAGCTTTGTTTTACCGTTGGCTGACTTAAAACAGGAGAAGAAGAAGAAATAAACGTATACCTCAATAAGAAGAAAAACACGGAGGAGAAGCAAGAATAAAGGTTTTTTGTTTTATTTGTTAAGATGGCGGAACATTCTTATACTCGTCAACATTCTTATGCTCATCTCAGACAGTGGCTGTTTACCAGCACACAGTTTGTACACCAACCTTCACTGACGTAGATTATTAAGCTGCCCCCTCTGGTTTCCCCGGACTGCTGGTTATGGTCCACTCGAAGAGCTGCCGGCCTGCGAGCTGGAACGCCGAGTCCAGCATGCTCTGGTTCAGCCATGTTTCTGTGAGAAATCACCGCACAGTTCCTCATCTCCTCAGAAACATTCATCCTCAGCCGCAGGAGATCCAGCATGTTGTCCAGAGAGCGGATGTTGGAGAGGAAAACAGATGGAATCAGGGGACGTTTTTAGCGTTAGCCTTTAGCCTGGCTAGCACGCCACCCCGCTTCTGCCGCCGGTCTCTTCTCCTCCTCCCGGCATGTGTTCCACTCCAGTGGGCCGGTGTCCGGAGAAGCCGTAGTCTGCCCAGCTCAGCCCGAACCAATTATTATCCAACGTTGCTGCTTCTGTGGCTAAACTGTCTTATCTGAATGAGTTTGGTTCGGCTGTAACTCGGCTGCCTAGGGCACGTGAATTCAGTATCACAACTGACGTAAACAAACATAAAAACTACTAAAACTGGGTAGCTAGGAGCGTGAGAAGTCACTGCGCAACTGCGCGCCACCATCTTGCCGTGAAAAAAAAGTTTGATGTGTTTACTTTATTACTTTGTACAGAAAACAGCTAACGTTTACAATAGAACTACTGAAGTGCAGAAAATGTTTTGTCTGCATTGTAGCTATGATGATCTTACATATGACACTTCCTAAATTTCTAATTAAAATTAACCACTTGACATATCACTAGCTCTAAAGCTGCTATTAGACATCGCGTTCAGGAGTATCAAAGATATATGATATCTTACGGCCACCATAGAGACTCCTTCGTGTTTGGAAGGGAGGGGCTGTGGAAATAGTTTTCAGTTGGTTGCAATATGGAAACTAAACCACTAGATGTCGCTGGAAACTACATACTGTGCCTTTAAAACCAAAATTAAAATAAATAATATAAAATAATATTAAAAACCTTGTATCTCATTTAGCTCCACTTACAGTACCTTATACTAGTATAAAAAAAAAAAGAAATATCATTAAAAAGTTTATCTTGAAAAAGGCAAAGTCATATTTATTTTTCATCACACATGAACTGACATTTGTTTTGATGTTGAGTCGGTATGACTTACAGAATCTTAAATGATTCGAATATGTCATTGAGTTTGAGTAAATGACTATTCAGGCAGTATCGAGATTAAAACAAAAAGGCTTGTGATGTCACTTTACGTAGTGAATATAAAACATGACTGTTTACCTTTTTTCACGAGATTCTAATATTGTACGTTTATTACATTGTTTGCCTGAGTAGCTGCACTTTGTTGGATTACAGACTGTAGTTTATTCACTCTGTTCTTCACTGGTCAGGACTCGAGGTTGGCCGATGTGAGTTTTTCTGATGGCCGATGCCGATATTTAGTGTGCAGGAGGACTGCAGATGACTTTTGTTGCTTTTTATAAAAATATTTTTTGGCTTATGCCAAAATGTTTATAGTTCATGTATAAAGATGATCCTAAAGCTGAAAATAAGTTCTTTATATCTGTTGTGTAAACAGACCTTTACTGATGTGGATGAATTGTTTTGGTGTTGAAGTTTCACTACATTTCTGGATCCATAAATAAAATAGAAGATTAATGTGGAGTCTGTCAGTTTCACACAATACAGACACACGAGTCCACCAATCATGAAGATGAAGTGTATCTCGGCCCCTCTTCATGGACTGGATGTGAATCACATCTGATCTCCAGATAAGTTGGGATGATAAGATCAGACTCAGTAGATGTTTGAACTGTACTTCTGTGATGTATTATCACTAAGAGAAACAGTCAGAAATATCTGATTTGATGTTTGTCAGCTGTAGAGGGAAGGGTTAAGCACTCTATTAGATACACCTTGCACACTTTGCACCAATCTGTTCAGTGGAGTTGATCAAATGGATGTTGAGTGTGAATAGGGATGTGTATCTAATAGCCAGTGTGTGTATATGGAACTATAAACACTCTTTTTCATACACTGTTACACACACACACAGCCCCTAAGCATTGTGCCAGTTGAGAACAGTCCCAACCCCTCAGGGCTCCTGGCATTAGGGTGGTGTATTAGCACTCTGCAGGCGATGGAGGGATGAAGTGAAAGAGTAGAACCCCTCTCGGGCTGTTTTTCTCTCTCAGCTCCAGTTTACTGCCTCGCTAAACAGCCTGGACGAGGCTGCAGCTCTGCAGCTGCTGTGCTGAGCAGTGTTGTGCTGAACTACACTCTCAATATTAGAGGTGTGAACCATCACTGATCTCACGATTTGATTACGATTATCATGTCAACGCTTCGATTAGATATCGCGAGGCATCACGATGCTGTACATGAATTTTCTGTATTATTTCATTTGGTTGGCAGGCTTTGCACACCACATGTGACTTGTCCAGTTTGTGCTTCCCAGTCAGCTCGTAGAATCCAAAATGTGTCCATATTTTTGCTTTTAAACATTTGGTGCATTTTTAATCTCAACCTTGCGACCTGTCTCCACCATTTTTGCTATTACGTGTGTGATAAATGATGTCATCACGTTATAATCGATTATGGTCTGTAACTGCAGCGATGCTGTATTGCCCACATTCACATCTCGATGCATTGATTATATGATTAATTTCAACACCTCTACTTGTTATAAGGTTTAAGGTACTTAAAGCTGGACACTTACTTTACTGCATGTTCAGTTTGCTTTTATTTTACTTGCGGCGTTTGATGAACTAAGTAAACATTTTAAGTACCACACTCAGAGGTCCGTAGATGATAACTAAACTGCAAAGCCATATCCTTTTCATATCCTTTTTAGTCTTGTCCTCTCACACTGAAGTTATAAGGAGTGTTTCAGTCTGGACTGATTGAACGAGGTTTAGTACAGGTGTAGATCTGACTGGCTGATAGACTATTGATTCAGTGATCAGTTTTTCAATCTCTGTCTATCGACCTGGTGATCTGTATACCATTTTCTGTTTGACTGTTGATCTAATGATTACCATTCAATTTGTCTGCCTGGCCAGTGATCAAGTGATTATCGATATCTGTTATTCTGGATACCCATCAATCAATCAATCACTCAGTCGGTCTCTTTCTGCTTGGCCTTTAATCTATTGATGCATCTTTCTATCTCTGTGTATCAACCTAGTAATCATTTATTTATCTGTCTGGCTGTTAATCTACTGGTCTGTCAGTCTCTGGCTGGTGATCTAGTGATCTGTCCATCTCTGGCTGGCTGTTAATATAGCCACTGAACAATCTCTGTGCCTGTCGATCTCGGGATCTAACAATTCTGTCGGTCTGTCTGACTGGCAGTCTAGTGATCTCTCTCAATCTCTGTCTATCAATCTACTGATCCATCAATCTATTTCTGTTGATCTAGTGATCTCTCTGAATCTTTATCAATCTAGTGATTTTTCTATCAGTCTGACTGTCTGTCTATCTACCTGTCTGTCTAGCTGTCATTTCCAATCCCCAGGAGACACTAATCTTTGAGAATTTGTGGATCTGAGTAAATGGATCATGCTGTACAGATGCCTTTCCTGTTCGTAAGCTTCAGTAATCTTGTGTCACAGTTAATTCTTTAACAAATAAAGCTATTTCATGTCAGAATAGGAACTGTGTCTCAGTAAGAAGTGTAAACAGAGTTTCCATTTCAGTCGATGCAAGGTGATCTTATTAATGCACTATTGTGTTCTGATCAGCAGGAGTGAGATTTAAAGAGGAAAAATCTCATTATTTTTTCACTATTAAAAGTTATTGCCATGGAGACATCAGTGTATGTGCTATCATCAGAGAATATGAATGATTTTAGATTTGGTATGCAATGAGTAGACTAACAGTAAGTACATCATATGTTACTGAATTGTAGGCCATATAAAGACAAATTTGTAATACGACATGGTTAATTACATGTTCATACATAAGTGCATGATACCGTATCAGTCACACATAATCAATACTATTAGAGATATTGATCTTTAGTCTGTTTATAGATAACAGTGTATCACACAGTGTCAGACACACATAATCAATACTATTAGAGATATTGATCTTTAGTCTGTTTATAGATAACAGTGTGTCAAACAGTATCAGACACACATAATCAATGCTATTAGAGATATTGATCATTAGTCTGTTTATAGATAAGTGTGTCAAACAGTATCAGACACACATAATCAATACTATTAGAGATATTGATCTTTAGTCTGTTTATAGATAACAGTGTATCACACAATATCAGACACACAATCAATACTATTAGAGATATTGATCTTTAGTCTGTTTATAGATAACAGTGTATCACACAGTGTCAGACACACATAATCAATACTATTAGAGATATTGATCATTAGTCTGTTTATAGATAACAGTGTGTCTAACAGTATCAGACACACAATCAATACTATTAGAGATATTGATCTTTAGACTGTTTATAGATAACAGTGTATCACAGTGTCACACACATAATCAATACTATTAGAGATATTGATCTTTAGGCTGTTTATAGATAAGAGTGTATCACACAGTATCAGACACACATAATCAATACTATTAGAGATATTGATCTTTAGGCTGTTTATAGATAAGAGTGTATCATACAGTATCAGACACACAGCTGCCGTGTAAACTAATTAAGCAATTTTAGTGGCCCAATGATTTTTGGCTGATATGGAGCTTTTTCTTAATCAGAATAAGACTTTCAAACTAACATCTGAGATATCAGGCTGTACTGATGTTTGGGAAACACACAGGATGTAAAACAAGAACATCAGAAACTATACATTTGAATCAAAACATGTTTACTGTGTAGCTGCTTTAGCACTGAGATGTTGGTGGGTGAAGCTTTAGAGGCTGGTTGGTTGATTATTATTCTAAACCACACTGAGGGACAGAGGGTGGTCCAAGGGGGTCAGCAAGCTACACTCCCTCTCACCCCAGTACTCCGAAAATTGGACAGGACATTTCTTTTTGTTTAAGTGAGCTGGTGGAGCTTTAAAGAAAAAGTTCAGCAGTGAATCTAAATTAATAAAGTTTATACTTTACCCCAAACATGATGTGTATTAGATAGAACCACTGTAAGTAAGGTGATATATTGTGATTTTTAAAAATCTAATTTTAGGAAATCTGTAAGAGGTGTGTTCTTACACTTGTTTCTGTTGGAGTAGAAGAGTCTAATGGCTGAAACACTGCTGTCTTGCATGGATTGTATTGGGTGATGGAAGGTAGTGCCCATTCCAACTGCAGCAGAGCCACTATGTACCACTTGCTGCTGCTGTTGTTCCTCTCTGGCATCAATGACTCATGGGGCACCACTGTTATGCTGTTGTTAGGCACTCAGTTTATTCGCAGTACACCTTCACTGCAGCAGCTGTAGGAGTATAAAAGTCTCCTATTCTGGAAGTTTTCCACAATTTCCACGATGCTACCACCAGTCACCTGGTACTCTGTGACCATGTCCCTTTGGACATCAGTCATATCACGTCATTTTACCATGGTGCATGATGATGGTTTTACACTCTTCTACAACTAACTGGGGTGCTCATTTATTTATACAAGCAGCAAACTCTGTCAGTGGTATCTGTGACAACCCAGGCTAAGTAAATTCCAAACCAGAGGTGGTCATAATAATCTGATATGAATGTATAAACATGAACTAAATCAACTGCATCATTACTTGCTGGGAAAATACACAGAAACTAGGCTCTGCACGATAAAGTTAGCTGTTGCTAATATAGCAAGCTAATGTAGGGTGACCAGACGTCCTCTTTTACCCGGACATGTCCTCTTTTTGAGACTTAAAAAGAATGTCCGGGGGGAATTTCACATACGTCCGGGATTTTGTTTTACTCGAGAAGCGTTTCGTTCACAAACTAGTCTCGCCTTCCTCCTATTACGTTTGGTTCGCTTGAGTGAGACATTACTCTATATTAAATGGAGACTCAGCTGAAATCCAAGCCAGTTTCCCTTTAGGCTGCCACAAGCTTATCGATTGGCTCTGCCGTTTCTTGCTAACGTGTGATTGGCCGTCGCCGCTGTCACTCACTCAAATGGAGTCTGGACTGCAATTTGGCCGGCAGTCCGTTTTCACCTGTAAGTTATTAACATGTTGAGTGTTTGTTCTGCCTGGGTCACGTCAGCTAGACATATTTTAATATCAGCGGTTTCATATTAAAATTCATTAATATTTACAATTGAGTGTGGGTCTGTGTGTGTGTGTGTCTACCAGTCTGTGATAAGCCATCATTTGCATGCCTCTAAGTGTAACTATTATCAAAATAATTCAGAATTTCTGCTTATTTTTACTCAAAAATAATTCTGTGTAAATAAGATCTATTGACCATACAGTTCAAACATATGTGTAACACTGCTGATAATGAGCTGAAGTGAAGTTGACTGAAAATGATTGGGTGATAATTTTATGCTACATGCTTTATTTTTATTATTTATAAATAATATGTAATAATGTATTAATATTTTATTAATGATTAATATTAATTTTTATTATTTTATTATTCATAATAACATTTAATAGTAACTAGTAATTATTAATAAAATAAAAATCATTTAAATATCAATTAAAAATAATTAATAATAATAAAATTTGTGTTCAAGCAACAAAAAAATGTATTTGGACATGTAATACATTATACGCCCCCAACTCCCCCCCCCACTAAGGTGTCCTCTTTTTCATCACCTCAGATCTGGTCACCCTAGCTAATGGATATCACTGATCGCCTTGGCTGGTGCACTGGTGAGATGAATGAAGCTGTTTTTCATAGTTTCTTTTGTCAACACCTGTTGATTGATAAGCTGATTTAAGACACCAGGCCAACCAGCCCATATTGGATCATGAGCAAAACTGACATAGTAAATGTGCTCAGTACTCAAAGGAAATGATGTAAGAAATCATATTTTAGTTCTTAATATTATCCAAAACCTACAGTAGGCACTTTAAACTATAAATATTGCAGACATTGCTGCTATATTCATGCTCAGTATGATTTAAACAACCTCATACTGTGGAGTACAATGTTGACTGCAACACCTGTGCTCATGTAAGTGTTTCAGCTTGTCTTAAATGTTTATGTAAATATGGCAGTATACCTTTTACGTTGATCATTTTATACTCTATTGTAAGTTATGACTGTTTCTGTTTCTACCTGGTATGTGTAAGTTTATGTGCAGATTTATAACCACAATTTCAGAAAGAGGTTGAGACAGTGTGGGAAAATGAAAACATACAGTATTTCTTATATTTTCTTTGACTCGTATTTCATTGCAGACACTGTGAACCCAATATGTGTCATGTTTTGTCTCATCAGGATTTCATTTAATATACATCCATTCCTGTATTTCAGATCTGCAACACAGTGCAAAAAAGTTATGCAGCAAATTTAGGATTAGTAATTAGACAATAAGAAGCTGAATAATAATGTGATTTCAACCAGGTCATGTTGTAATACTTTTGTACAAAGGCAGTATCCATAAAAGTCTTTGACGTGCAAATATTGACTGAGATCTCCAGTTTGTCATCAAATGTGTGTGAAAATTATTGAAATGTTTAAAAGCAATGTTCCTCAAATAAAGATATGACAGGATTTATCCCTCTACATTACATAATATTACTAAACAATTCAAGGAATCAGGAGGAATTTCAGTAAAATTCAGCCATAAAGGGCAAAGGCACAAGCCTAATCTGAACACCTGTGATTCCTGATCCCTCAGATGGCACTGCATCAAGACCTGTCATTCATCAATAACTGTTATAAACACATGAGCAAGAGAATAGTTTAACAAACTTTTGTTGAGCACTAGAGTACTTTCACAAATACCACTTGTAAAGAAGTCTTATGTTAGCCATGTCCAGAAGCAGTGACAACTTGTCTGGGCTCAGAGGCATCAGGGATGGACTGTCGCATAGTGGAAATGTGTATTATGGTCAGGCAACTCAGTATTCTAGATCATTTTTGGAAAAAATATATGCCATGTTCAGGCCCACCTCCATTTGATTGCTCCACCCCTTCCTATAGTCATTCTCAGTCACTGATTGAAACAAACCAAATGTGCTAGAGCTTCGGTTCACTATGGCCTAGTTTATCCCATGCTCTGCTGTCAGCACACCGAAGATAAAAGACAAAAATAACTGTTTAACCCTCTGGAGTCAGATTTCTTGCAGGTTAGATATAAAGGGAATTCCACATAAACACTTATATAACTCAATATTTTATCATAGAAACAGAATAAAATATACCCCAGAAACATTAAAGGGTCTACTTTTCAAATATACATATCTTGAATCAATTCTTGTGAGAGGAGCTTAAATAAGCAGAGACACGTCTGTGAGAGCTAGTCAGACTGCTGCACAAATGTTCCAGCCAAAAGATGCAATTTGTCATTCATATGATAATGACATGGTAATTATAGACATTCCATTGGTGGGTTCCAGCAGCCATGAATCTGTGGATGTGAACAAAGAGCTCTTACCTGATTGTTCACACCTTATAAATATTCAGTATATAATATATCTCATAAGTATTCAGTGTATGGTTAGTGGCTGAGGAAAACAGAGCGTCACCTCATGTTAGTTAAGCTTTAGAAATAAAAGCACATACAATTGCTAAAAACGGTAATGAGCAGTGTGTAGCCAACACCTCTGTTTATTCAGTTCTGAGCTCAAAAGTCTTGGCTAGAAATGTTTAAAGTGTGTTTTCACAACATATCAGCACATCTGAAAACAGGTTTTTGGAAAGTCTAAGTTTAGACCAGGTTTAATCAGAATATAGATTTATGACTCTCTTACTGTTTTGACTCTGTTGCTGCTGAGTTTGTGCTGAACAAAAGCCTGTGTAACACTTTTGGGAAAAATAATATTTTGGTGGTTATAATTAAAAAAAATGTGAAGGCATGTCACATCAGAGTGTCTAATATACCCTCTGACTCCAGGAGGTTAACTATATCAACCACCTGGGCCCAAGTGTTAGGAGAGTTCCCCCCCAAGAGGCACCAGACTCTGCTTCTTCTCTTGAAGATGTACAAGAGGGATTGAGAAGGTCCTTGGAAGTATTCCTTCCAACAACCAATGATGTCAACAACTCCACATCCCCACTGTATACAGTGTTGTTCAGAAACTGGTTTCCCCTCCTGAGCCACCAGACCATTTACCAGAATTTTTGAGGAGCCAGCCCATCGTTTTATTTTCCATGGCCTCACTGAAATCTGTGTTTTTGCCTCTACAACAACCAGTGCTGCAACCATCTTGGGCCTTTGGTACTCATCCACTGCCTACAGAGCCCCACAAGCCAAACAGGCCTGATAGGGCTCTTTCTTGAGCTTGGCACCGGGTACAGGTACTGCTGCTTTGACAAACCCCGACAGCCTTGTGGCCACAGACACTTGGCTGCAAGTCCAATGATACGACTATGGAGTTGATCATTGAACTCCGGCACAGGGTGTCCTGGTGCCATGTGCATTTATGGGCACCCTTGTACTCAAACATGGTATTAGTTATGGATAAACTGTGATGTGCACAGAAGTCCAATAATTAAACACCATTAGGGTTCAAATCAGTGAGGCCATTACTCCCAGTCATGTCCCTCCAAGTCTCACTGTCATTGTCCACATGCGTGTTGACATCCCTCAGCAGAACAATGTAGTCCCAAGAAAGTGCGCTTTCCAGCACCCCCTCCAAGGACTTCAAGTAGGTTGTATATTCTGAATTGCTGTTCGGTGCATAGGCACAAACAAGAGTCACAGTCTGTCCTCCAAAGAAAGGTGCAAGGAAGCTTTGAGAGAAATTTAGTTTTGAGAAAAAATGACATTAAGTGTAAAATGTTCCTCGTTTTTAAAATAGAATTTTATGACTCATGTAGTGTAGGCCTAGCTTTAGTCAGTTATGTCTCAAGTCTTGAGTGATCCCAATGCCCCAGGAAACTGTGCCATATAAAAGTCATCATTTTTCAGATGAGACTGAAGGTCTTGATTCTCTGAGGTCAGAAAAATCTCTGGTCATTTCCTCTACAAGACTAGAAGAATTACTTCAATGTCCTGGCTAAATTTCCAACTCCTAATCACCTTCATCTGTAGTCCCTCCTCACCACTCTAAGAGCTAATATGTGGTGAGAGTTTTGATGAGGATCAGCTGCATCATCATCCAGGTTGATGCTAACTATGGGTTGAGTTGACTTGGAGTGTTTAGACCAGTGTTATAGAAATGGAACTGGGAGTAATAATCCACACACAGACAGATAATAGCATAAGGAGGTCTGTTTTAGTCTTTCCACTCCAGCAGCTTATACTGACTGGGTTTTAATGGTAGCTGCTTGATCTCTAACAGCCTCCAGCCACCAGGGGGTTAAAGCCATACTCATTCACATCTTTGAACGAGGGCCGTAATTGCCGCCACTCAAAGAGGGCTGAACAAAGAGCGAGAGAGGAAATCAATTAAAGATCACAGGCAGCGTTGAGTGGAGCTCTGTCTGAGTCAACAGCGTCACCCCCCACTACTCCTCCACCACTCCTCCACCATCTAATTATACTGATAAACAGCGCCTTTCCACAAGCAGGGTAAAAGGGGTCACTATAACGATTCTCAAATACAAGCTGGGTGTTTGTTAGGGCATTATAGGTACAGTTGAACATAAAGCTAGCCTGCTGTAGCTAATGCTAAAGCTGTTATGCTGACACTGTGTTAGGTTTTAGTGCAAATTTACACTAGTGTGTTTTTATTTTTATTTACATATATACATACATTTACTTTGGAACAGATCTGCAACACACTGAACATCTTCCTTAACATCTTAGTCATTTCTCCTAGAGACAAATGAGATCAGATAGAAACACAAATAAGACTAGCTTCTCAGGTCTGCTGCATAGATGTTTCTCCTGAGAAAAACATTTTATACCTCTCATATCTCCTGTCACCTCTTGAGTTTTAGATCTCGGTAAAGACTCACTTTGAGTTCAGATTTGCTCAGACATTTTCAAAAGGCAGGATGAGCATAAGAACTCAGTATGAACTCAGCTATTTCTCATCCAGAATTAAGAGAGTGTTTGGGTTCTGTGACTTACTACTATAATGTTTATCTGGACCAGAAGAGTAGAACTTTTTAAAAAATATGTTATTGGAGCAACACACAAAGAGAGAGATGGAGAGAGAGAGACGGAGAGAGAGAGTAAATAAAAGTAGATGCAGATTGCAGTACTGCTGCTCCTTCATCCATATCCAGGTGAGCTGCATTGCAGCCTTTTCTCTATCTCTCTGGCTCTCTCTTTATTGTTTCTCTCTCTCTCTCTCTCTCTCATTAGAGACCAGTCTTCACACTGATGTAGGAGAAATCTTTTCTCCAGTTAACTCTGACTAAACGAGTGGTTCTGTTTCACTGTAAAGCTCTAACATTGCTGTAGTTAATGAAAACAAAAAGGATTGTTCTCATCTGATCACTCGCATGTTCTTTCATCCTCTTCTGATCATTACTCAGGATTGCTTCTTTCATTTCTGTTTCACCTACTCATAGGTATAGCCTAACTACACAAATGGGCATAATTTAAGTAATGGAAATGTGTAGGTTAACTGGAAAACTGGGTGTTGTGACTGTCCTGCTGCTGCCACATCTATGTCGCGGTCATGTGTCTGCCATGTGTCTGTTTTTGGTCTTCCAGTCATGTCGTGTCATTGTTTTCACCTGTGTCTTGTTAATCACAGCCATGCTGTCTCGTTTCATGTAATCAGAGTGTGCTTTAAAAGCCTCCCCAGCATCTCTCATCCATCATTCTGTGTCATAACTGCATCTCATGTGTATGTCTCTGGATTGCCGTAGTCGAGTGTCTTTTGTTTCTGTTTGACACTCACAGTGTTTTATTTTGTTGTAATAAAAGCCACGTTTCAGGAATCCCGCTGCGTCCAAATCCTCCTGCTGCACCCCAGTCTTACAGGTGTAGTGTAAGAAGGATTCAAGGAGACTTTATTGTAGAGATGTCCCGATCCGATTGGCTTTTCTGAACACAAACCTAAGCCCGATCTTAGTCGTAAACAAAGGAGTCGTAAAATGAGAACAGAGCTTGTATCAGAACGTGATTATAATGTCTGCTGTGTGGAATTACTTCAAATTAGAAAGTGATACGAGTCCAACAGCGAGGTGTAATGTCTGCAATATGAGTGTTTCACTGGGTGGTAGTAGCAGATCTGCGTTTAATACAGTGATGTGCGGTGAGGTTCATGGTTGGTGAGACACTGACTCCTTTAGAGTCGGATTTACAAATATATAAACCCAAAAGGGAGCTTATTCAATTGGCTACTGGTTATTTTGTACCTCATCAGATGTTCTTCTCTCTCTCTCTCACACACACACACACACACACGTAAGGTACGTAAAGATAAGAAAAAAAACGTTACAGTTACAGCAGCGAGAGTAAACGACGTTTGCTCTGCGCCATCCGTGCTCTTCTTCAGTCTCACTCACCTCTGTAAATAATAAACAACAAGCACCCGTTGGCTCACGTACGCCCCCCTTCAGTGTGGCAGAGTACTGCCCGCCTATTAATTTTAATACTACAAATTTAATACGGCACCTAAAAAATAAACTTTTAACAGAATACAGTGAGTTTGTTCAGACAGCTCAGTTAAAGGCTGTACCTAAACAATCTACTCTATCAGAAAGTTTTAAAAGTTCTCTCGAGACAGCACTATGACCAAGAAGATCACAGAGAGGGTCACTGAATTCGTTGCTTTGGATGACCAGTCGATCGCTGTGGTAGAGAATACAGGTTTTCGGCGTCTTTTAGAGCTTTTGGAAACACTTAACAATAGTTTGGAAGCTGGCAGTTTTTTTCCCCTAAACCATTGCAGTTGTTAAATATAAACATTGGATTAATTTGATTAACTATAATGTAATGTGTGCACTGTGTGAAGAGTGTTATCTAGTTCTTATCTAGAAAATAGAAGTATCGGTTTGAGACTCGGTTTCAGGAGACACTAAAAAGGTAATGACTCGGATCGGATCGGGAACAGAAAAAACATGATCGAGACATCCCTACTTTATTGTCATTCACATCACATGTAGTACATGAGGTGGAACGAAATTACATTCCCAAGGACCCAGTTAAGTAGCTTGAAACAAATATAAAAAGAGTTTTTATAAGTATATGCAGATATACAGACATATTGACTATACAATGTAAATATAGACTGTACACTATGCAGAGCAGTATATTATATCAGCAGTAACTTAGACTGTACAATGTTCAGAGTATTGAGCACGGCATGGGGAGATTAGCAGCAATTTATATGAATGAGTGGAAAAAGAGTAAATATTAGCAGCATACAGTTAAAGTTAAAGTAGCCAAGTGTAATAAAGTGTCAGTGCAGTGTGTGAGTTTCCTAAGTGGAGTTTAAGAGTCTATCAGCCTCACAAATGAAGCTGTTCTTCATTCTGGTGGTTCTACACTTTATGGACCGCAGTCTCCTGCTTTTTCTGCATCAAGAGGTGTAGATGTCCATGGTGGTGGGGAGGCTGACTCCAACAATCTTCTGTGCAGCTTTCAGGTGTACTCAGGTGTACACCCAAGTACCTGTAGCTGGGGACCACTTCCACTTCAGATCCTCCGACATGCGGGGGGGAGGGGCATGCTGGCTTCTTCTGAAGTCCACAATCATCTCCTTTGTCTTTTTTACATTGATGCAGAGGTTGTTTTCTCAGCACCAGCCCTCCAGGTGTTTCACTTCCTTCCTGTAGCCAGACTCATCATTGTTTGTGACGCATCCAACCACAGCTGTGTCGTCTGCAAACTTCACAGCTGATTGGGTAGGTGAGCAGTCATATGTGAGCAGAGTGAACAGGATGGGGCTTAACACACAGCCCTGAGGGGAGCCAGTGCTGAGGGTTAAGGTGGTGATGTTGTGGATCTTAACAGACTGTGGTCTGTTGTTTGGGAAGTCCAGGACCCAGTTGCAGAGGGAAGCGTTCAGTCCGAGTGAAAAGAATTTGTGAGTCAGAGTCTGAGGAACCATTGTGTTGAAGGCTGATGTGAATCCACAAAGAGCAAACGGACATAAGAGTCCATCTGTTCCAGGTGGGTGAGGGCGATGTGGACCACAGAGGAAATGGCATCCTCTGTAGAACAGTTCTTCCTGTAGGCATATTGGTGAGGATCCACAGTGATGTCGATGGTGGCTTTGATGTGGGACATGACCAGTCTCTCAAAGCACTTTGTGACTATTGGCGTGAGGGCTATTGGCCGGTAGTCATTCAGACCTGACACTGTGGAGCTCTTGGGGACTGGGATGATGGTGACAGAGTTCATGCAATGAAAGTGGATGTGGTTAAATAAGGAAGTATGTGTAGTGTAACAGTGTACATGGGCACAATGTGATCATGGCTAATGTCAGACGGCTGTATGAGCTGCACTGAGAGTAAGAATAATATCAGATAGTATTAAAACATGAATATTTCAGAAGCTTTACTATGAATGTGCTCAGTTTGTGTGAGAGCAGTTGTATCTCTTATTGTGGTTTATTAAACATGCAGTTAACTGTGGGTTCTACAGCAGAACATCTCTCACTATTCTATTACCTCAGTCCTCTGACTTTATCTTTAGTCTGAATCAGACTGTTCAGGAAGGTTTATTACAGTCTCAGAGACGTTAACTCAGCCTCGACTCTTCTCACAAGACTTTATACCATTTGTTGGAACATTGCTGAGGATTTGATTGTATTCAGCCAGTGAGATCTGATTGCTGAGCTAAAATCCAGCTCTCTGTATTATACCACTGTATAAAACAGGACTTCTTCCAGCCAAAACTCGACCACAACTTGGCTACAGCCAAAGTAATAACGGCTTCAATAACCCGGTTCACTGTCAAAGACTTAAGACCATACTGTGGTGGAGAATGTGGGCTTTTAGGGACTTGATTAAAAATATTGGAGCCCCGGTACAACATCAAAATGCGACAGTATTTTACTGTTTCTGAATTCACATGTCAAATACAACTATACTTGTTCTCTAGTATTTCATTAATCTGTCTGAATGCAAGCAAAAACACATTTTTAGTAATAACTTATGTTGACTCAATGTAAAATTCTCTATTTTAAACAAATAACTTGTATTATTTCCTACACTATTATACTGAACCAAATTGTATCGAAATCCAACTGAATCGAATCGAATTGAACCGAATCGGTCCAATTTAAAATATATCGTTTCTGAATCTTATCGTACCGCATGAATCAAGATACATATCGGATCGTCATTTATTGGACAGATGCACACCCCTAGTAAATATACATGCAAGTGTATCTCAGCTGATGGCCTATAAGTGAGATAAGTGGAGAAACTGCTGTTGAGTTTTCTCTTTTTCTCTTCGCAGTCTATTAACATCCACAGCAATCATGTGACTTTGTCAGTCCTGATCAGTTTATTGATCCTCCCTCACACAGACACATATGGTTTACTATCAGGGTAGTGAGTGTCCTACTAATGGAACTATTTATCCTGCAGGGCTGATCGGAAAAACATCAGACGTGGTCATCATGGGGCAGTAATCAGGACATTAGTACCTTCTGTCTGTCTACAGACACGTTAAACACAGTGCAGCATTCTAACACTTCAGTTCTATATAATGTAGCTAACAAGGCTAAAACACAATGCCTGAGTTAGAACTAAAGAGCCTATATCCTACATACCTCTGAACATCGTTTGACATTTGTGTCATAATTCATGTTTATAACTATCTTCCAACCTTAAACAGATTAAGAGATTAAGATTAAGATTCACCAATTTGCCAACGTGATTTTTCACACAACGGAATTTGACCTCCACATTTAACTCATTAGTGCAGTGAAACACACACACACACACACACACACACACTGGTGAACACACTAGGCTGTGAGAATTTGTGGCCGAAGCGGTGGGAAGCCCTTATCCACCTGATCTATCTGATGCCTCTTTCTGCAATCAGTCCAACCTGAAATATTGTATTTTCATTGTTTTTGTTACATCACAAGAACAAAAATTCCAAATGACCTGTTTCTGCGTGTGCTAGTGCATCTCCTCAAATTAGAATATTTTCAGGCTCATTACACACAAAGTGACCTATTTCAGGTCTTATTTGGTTTCAATGTGGATACTGTTTGAATAGTAATTTACTCAAACTCCAAATTGAAAACTTAGTAATTTGATATTCTGGACTTTACGTGTCATGAATATGAAATATATGACTGTTTAGTTTTTAGAATTATTGATTATGTGCGTCTGACACTGTGTGATACACTCTTATCTATAAACAGACTAATGATCAATATCTCTAATAGTATT